>JAXGGS010555468.1:0-183543 GCA_035585475.1 Armandia brevis | reverse complement strand
ACCAAAAAGAAAACTGTAAAAAAGAAAGCAACTAAGAAAAAAATCACCAAAAAGAAAACTGTAAAAAAGAAAGCAACTAAGAAAAAAGTCACCAAAAAGAAAACTGTAAAAAAGAAAGCAACTAAGAAAAAAATCACCAAAAAGAAAACTGTAAAAAAGAAAGCAACGGCTAAAACTAGAAGACAATCAAATAAAAAAACTCTTAGTATTGAAGTGACTAAACCTAACGTAGGAAATGAGATTATCATTCCAGCACAAAAAGAAGAGATCACAAAAAATATTCAAAAACCTAAAAAAAATGGCAAACCAAAAGTTCGTTCATTTGAAGATATAGCTAATGATAATGACGAAACAACACCCACCCCTATTGGCAACCCTTTCATCGCCAAAGACCCTCGCGAAAAGATGAAAACAGATGACACTGACGACAACGCAACTACCCCTTTTTCCTCTACAGAAGTAGAAACATCTAGCTCTTGGGAAGATGACAACGAAGCAGATAACTCTTTCGATGACCCATCGGATGACCCTTTTAAAGATATGAATGAAGACGACGATGAAGGTGGATATTTTTAAAAAACAAATATAATTATGAATAAAAAAATGGGTCTTTTTAAAAGACCCATTTTTTATATACTCTATATAAATTAAAAATTACTATTTAGAACGAGAATGAACAGCATAACGATCAAACTCTCCATATTCGTGCAACTTATTATAAAGAGTCTTGATAGTAATACCCAAGGCATTAGCCGCTTGAGTTTTATTCCCATCAAAATAATTCAAAGCTTTTAAAATATAACGTTTCTCTAGCTCATGAATTGTTACAGCAGGATCATAATCATCTATTACTAATTTCTGCTCAGGGTTCTTTACATTTTCAGGTAAATCACCTGGCATGATTGTATGCCCTTCAGATAAAATCTGTAAACGTTCACAAACATTTTGCAGTTCACGAATATTACCCGGCCAATCATATTGTTGAAGCATAACCATCGCGTCTTCACTTACTGCACGACCACGATTCAAATAACTATGAGCTCCATTAGCCAAGAAATGCTCCACCAAAACTGAAATATCTTCCTTTCGACGACGCAAAGGAGGTGCGCTTACCATAATAGTATTAATTCTATAGAAAAGGTCCTCACGAAAACTTCCCTTTACCACTTCGACATCCAACTCTCGATTAGTTGCACTAATCAAACGAATATCAACCTTGATGGGATCTTTTCCTCCAACACGATAAACCTCACCTTCTTGAATAAAACGTAATAACTTAGCCTGAATCCCTTGACTCAACTCTCCGATTTCATCAAGAAACAAAGTTCCACCGTTAGCCGCTTCAGCAAGACCAATTTTTCTCGCATAAGCCCCTGTAAAAGCACCCTTTTCATGACCAAAAAGCTCACTCTCTAATAGGGTCTCTCTTAAAGCTCCGCAGTTAATGGCAACAAAAGGCTTATTTTGACGACCACTTTTTTCATGAATAGCATGAGCTATCAACTCTTTACCTGTACCACTTTCTCCTAAAACCAATACATTGGCATTTGAAGGAGCCACGCGCTCAACCATTTTCATCAGTTGGCCCATAACCTCAGATCTGTATATAATGTTTTTATTCTGAATCACTCGATTTGGCTGGTTAGAAGACCAAAACTGTTGATTAGAACCACCTGAAGGGGGGAGAATGGAAGAATTACCGTTGTTTGACATATGCACAACTCCTATTATTGTTTCCAGCTGTGACTTCACCTTCTCAGCTGTGTTCGACTCCTGCTCATTAGAGGCATTAAAATGTCTCACTATGAAGCACTGCGTCGATACGGAAATGTAACACTGCGTTATAAAAAATGCAAGGATTTTTTTCATTAAATGATCATTTTTTCAGAAAGGCTTAAAATTAGTGTCTCAAATTACCTTTAAAAACAAACTAAATATTACTGAAGAAGTATGTAAGTATCTGAATTTACTTAATTTAATTAAATCTTGTTCTCCCCACACACTACGAGCTTACACCACTGACCTCTCTCAAGCCTTCCAGCTCAAAAAAATTGGAAGTTTTACTCAAATCAATGAAAATATAGAATTCGCTCTCAACAACCAACAAAAAATACCTCAAATCGAAACTAACGACCTTTTATTATTAGCGCGAAATGCTCAAAGTAAGTGGGGCACTCTCAATCTCGCTTCCCGTAATCGAAAAGCCGCAACTCTAAAATCTTTCTTTAAATGGCTTTATGATGAGCAAATTATCAATGAAAACCTAGCTCATCATATAAAATGCCCAAAAGTCCCTAAAAAACTCCCTCATTTTCTGTCTATTGATGAGGTTCTTCACCTAATTTCCTATTTAAAGAAAGACTCTGAAGAATCTCCAAAAAAACAGAAGACATATCTACTTACTCTCCTGCTTTACGGCGGAGGACTCCGTATCAGCGAAGCTTGCCAGCTACGATGGAAAGACATCAGTATGCAAAATCGACAACTCAAACTATTAGGTAAGGGGCAGAAAGAAAGAATATCCATTCTCCCTCCCGTAGTAATACAAGCTCTTAAAAAAAATAAACCTCCCCAGTCTCAAGCACAAAATTCAATATGGGGGAAGCCACTTAATCCTCGTTCTGCATGGCAAATGATACGCGAAGCAGGAAGCTCAGCAGGCCTCCTTAAGCCCCTCCATCCCCATGCCTTACGTCACAGCTTTGCCACACATATTCTCTCAAGTGGAGCTAACTTACGTACATTACAACAGCTCTTGGGACACGAGAGCTTACAAGCAACAGAGAAATATACTCATCTAGGCATAGACGAGTTAGCAAGAACTCTAGAAAACTTCCACCCACTAAGTAAAGACCGTAAAAAAATATAGCCCTTCTTCAAAACTCTTGCTAAAACTCGCCTATGGGAAAAAAAACAGTATTCTTAGATAGAGATGGAACAGTTATTATCGATAAAATATATCTTAATGACCCAAAACAAATTCATTATTTACCAAAGGCCATCGAAGGAATCAAAAAACTCAATGATGCCAATTTCCAAATTGTCATTGTCACAAATCAATCTGGAGTTCCAAGAGGCCTGGTTCAAGAAGAAAACTTACATAAAATTCACCAAATTATTACACGAAAACTATTAGAGAACGAAATCTCTATCTCAACAGAACATTTCTACTACGCCCCTCACTTACCTGACTCAAACCATCCTATGCGCAAACCAGACACAGGCATGCTGGACTTAGCCGCCAAAGAGCACCAGTTAGACCTCAAAAATTCTTGGATGATAGGAGATCGCATGACCGATGTAGAGGCTGGACATCGAGCTGGAACAAAAAGTATTTTTCTTAACGGCACAGAGGACCCTAATGAATCTCCGTTTGAGAATCCTGAATTAATTTGCAACAACCTTATAGAGGCCGCTAATTTTATATTAACTCAACAATAAAATTGTCCCTCTATTCAACCCTATTTTTTTGATATGAAACGTCAAACATCTTTATCTGGATAAACTAAAATACGTTTCTAATGAATCAGAAGCCGAAAACAACAAAACGACTCAATATTTTCCCCATTATCCTATGAGAATTTTTCTTTTTTAACAGGACTCTCCTGGAATATTTCTTTCTAACCAGTAATTCAACTCTTGGTCTATTTTGTTAAAAAGTACCTTTAAATCATGTGGATCAATAATTATTTTATTATTTTTCACCAAAGACTGCCCAAGAAAAGGAACAAGAGATTCATTAGGCTCCAAAACTCCCTGGTGATATAAAAGCTTAATCAAAAAATGAATCTTAAGCTTTATTAAATTATTAACTTCTTCTGCTGCTTTTAAAGCATTCCCCAAAAGTTGAAAATTTTCTTCTTGATCTACAACCCCTTCTTGACTCACTCTTCCTATTAATTGTGTAAAGTAAAGTCCTAATTGTAACCGTTCATAATCTGTTCGCAAACGATCAAATGACTCCAGAATAGAAGCCTCGCTCAGAGTACCTACAAAACCACCAGTCCGATAATTTTTATTAGGAGTATAAGTAATCTCCACATACTGGGCTGGGTCTAAAGAACCACCAGAAAAACGTTTTTTACTTTTCTGTGCTCCTTTAGCAATTAAAGCTAATTTAGCACCTTGAGAATTCAAACAATGCACAATAAGATCTGTCTCTTTATACTTAAAAGAACGTAAAATAAATACTTTCTCTATCTCTTTCATAGAATCAATTCCAATTATAATTCTTGAAATCTAAATTCTTCCAAGATGAAAAGCCAATAAAAATAACAAAGCAACAGCCGTTAAATTGGCAACAGTCGTTAGTAATGGAATCGAACCGACGACAGGATCAATAGATAGACGGTTAAGGAAAAAGGGGATTGAACTCCCTATTCCCACTGATAAGAGCATTTGCAACACTAAAGCTCCTGCCATAACCGCGCACAACCACGACAAGGATGAAAATAAAATAATACCTAAACCAAACACAACACTACCAAAGAAAAGCGATATAGCTAAACACAAGGTCAACTCCCCCATGATATGAGAAAATATTTTCTTTGTTTCTAAGTGTCCCGATTTAGATAAAACACCAATAGCCACAGTTACGGCTTGATTACCTGCTGTTGCTCCCATTGTCAAAATTAGGGGTAAAAATGATGTCACCAACCATGCCGAACGATTTAATAATTTTTCTCCACGAAGTGAAATAATAATATCAATCACTGTAAAACAAGCTACTCCACCAATAAAAGCCAACAATAACCAAGGGGCGCGCGCTTTGAAATCGCTTAAATAAGACTCATCACTAGCGCCCACCTGGCCCATTGCCAATAAGTCCTCTTCTCCCTCTGCACGAATAACATCCAAAACATCATCTACAGTAATCACACCCATCAGTTTATTTGCAGCGTCCACCACAGGGATAGATAAAAAATCATAATGCTCCACCATTTTTGCAACTTCCGTCTGATTTTCATTAATATCAGCACTTATTACATCTCGAGACATAATACTCTTAAGAACTTCATTTTTACGGTTTAATAACATCTGCTTAAGGCTAATAACTCCCACTAAGTGCCCTGAATCATTTACTACATAAACATAGAAGGTAATGGCTAAGTCTTCATCCTGGTCTTGAATCTGATGTATAGCTTGAGCCACTGTCAAATCTTGATTCAAAGCCAAAAAATCTGAATTCATTAATGCTCCAGCAGATCCTTCTGGATACCCCAAAAGATCAGCTACCTCTTCTGATTCCTCACGATCCATTGAAGCAAGAATTTCATTGGCAAAGTTTTCTGACACGTTTCTTAATAAGTCAGCAGCATCATCACTATCTAAATGCTTTATAATATTCTTAATTTCTTTCTGATCAAAATGAACTAACAAATCTTCCTGAATATTAGGCTCCAGGTGACTCAGAACTTCTCCTCTCACCTCATCTGTTGAACAAAGACGAAAAATCTCAACCCCTTCTTGGATAGAAAAATTCTCCAATACATCAGCAATATCCGCCGCATGGGTTTTTTCAAGAATTTTACGAATGTTAACCATAGCACCACGTTGATACAATTTACGTACTGTTGTAGCTAACATCTTGGATCTACTATCAATCACGAAAAGCTCCTATCAAACCCTACATAAGTAACTTATCGGAATGTCTTCAGTTTTGTAAAGATTCTTATGATGTTTGAAACTTATGAAACACCCTACTAATTAAAAGAGCTCAAGCGTCGAACTTCTTTCACAGCTTCCAAAAGCTCTGGTATAAAGTCTGGTTTTTTCAATAATTCCACATTTATAACTAAAAGCCCCCGACATACTTCATCAGATACTCCCTGTCTTCTGAAAAAAGAAAGGCGCTGATAAAATTTCCATCGACAAGGACTTAAGCTTTCCACTAAAGATAATTCTTGTGCCTCTTGCAAGGAGATTGAAAGTCTCTCTAAAAGTATCTCCATCACAGCAAAACTATCAATGTCATTCCAATAAATAAGGGCACGATCAAATAAACGGAGATTCATATTCTGTGGAAAAAAGGCTGTATAACTTTCTTCATGTTGATGTTCAAACTTCCGAACCAATTGACTATTTTCCAAATCTCTATCAAAAGCTTCACAAATTTCTTCTTTAATTAATTTTTCATCCCAAAATAAATCTTGAGCAACAAGAGATGAAAGACGGAACCTAGCTCCTCCTACAACCAAAGACAGAGAATGAGACAGTGAGTGTAAAACAGACTCATAACGTCCAACTCCATGAACTAACTCATCTTTTCTATGTTCACTATGGTAAATTCTAGTAGAAAAAATACGCTTTTCTAACAAAAGCTGACTCATCTTTTGCCAAGCATATTTCTCCCCAGTAATAGGGTGATCTGCTGGAAATATGACTAAAGCAATATCTGCATCAAAGGATTCTATCCAAGTCTGAGGATCTGATAGAACATCTAAATTTTCAGAAATACTTTGATAGCCTTTTCCAGAGAGTTCTTCCACAAATTTATCAATAGATGGAGTACAGTTTTTAATATAAGCTATTTTCTTTTTGTGAGGCATAAGACGCTCAAAATGATTCGCAACTTCTTTTAAAGCATGCCCCACGCTTTGATATAGATAAGTATAGTTTTTTTGCTCCCCCATACCCAACCAAGATTTCACTTGATTATTGAGCTCTGACCACTGGTCTACCTGGGGAAGTATTATCTTCATTTCATCCTCTAAACTATCTAGAAACCCATGCCGACAATAATTTTTCCATACACCCCTGAAAGATCTACTGTCTGAACGTTGCCTTTTAATTTAAGATTTAAATAACCAACCTCAGCCCCTACTTGAAAACCAAGTAAATTAGCTCCCCCTTCAACACCTATAGAATAACTCAAATCTGTTTTGGGTTTTTCATCGTAAACAGATACTCCAGAAACCTTTAAAGAGTAACTATTACTATGAATCAATCCTAAAGAACCAATAACTCCAAAATATCCTATAAAATCAAGAAATCTTTTATTAATCAACAAAGCTTGTCTCTGGGATTTAATATCTATATCAAACCCTGTAGGAGAAACTCCTCCTCCCATTTGCTCATGACGTAAACCTATACCAACAGGCATCAAAGGTAAATCCACAATTACATCGAAACCAAATGCTGGTAAAGTATCTAATTTTAAAGCACCATTACCAGTAGCCCCTGCTGCTGCATTAAAATCATAATCTGTTTTTTGATAGCCTAAATGTAAACGAGCCTCTACCAAAGCTTGAGCTGGTAAAGAAATAAACGCTGCAAAAACAATCACTACAAACCTTGATAAGAATCTTCTTAACATAAAAACCTCCATGTCTTGATTACATATAATACAAGATTTTATCGTTTTTTCTATAAATCTGTCGATAGATTGCTGAAGATAAAATACCTGTCACAAACAAACTAGATTATAGTCCTAATCCAGAGTTTTCCTAAGTGGCACTTTTTTTTTGGGAGTTTAAATTATTACCGCAACCGAAAATCAGGGGCTTCATAAAATAGAATAAAAAAACTTAGTCTCGAGGCCATTAAAATACGCCATTTTTTACATCCTAAAGATTATAAAAAATGGCGTCATATCTAAAAATCTATTTTTTTAATTTTTTCAACAAACTTCTTAAATCTGAGAGATGATCAAGTGAACGATTATCATATTCACCCTGCTTAGATTTCTCTAAACTACCCTCGTACTTTTCCATTGCGACTTTATGAGCATCAGAAGCTTTTTTATACACTGCATATTTACTTGAATCTTTTAGGCTCTCTTTTGTATACGGATAAGCATCTCTTGCAGGAAGGTCCTCTGGTTTTAATAATGCCGGCTTAAAATCAGTCAAACTTAAATCAACAAAATCAGATCTCGTTGAAGACTCTTCAAAAGAAATAGGTAATGGAATTTCTAACTCTCCTCTTTTTAAAATATCTCTATACCCTAATTCCTTATTTCCTATAGAACCAGAATTAAAATACTGGCTCATATCTAGACTACCATCTTCTTCATTAATCACATCAACCATACTCACTTCATAAGAAATTTCAATTTTCTCAACAATAGGAGCCTTAGCTAAAGCACTTAATAGTTCTCTATTTTGTCGTAACTTCTCTACAGATCCCCCGCCTTCTATGTCAATTACAATTCCATCATTCTGATAAGACTCAAAAGCATCAGAAAATTTCAAATCGAATAACGATTCCCAAACACCTACAGACCTATAAGTTACATTTTGGTTTACTGTAACACCTTGCTGAGCACTCCTAAGAACCCCTTGCAGCCTTAATTTTGCCACTGAAACCTCAAGCATTTTTACAAGGTAGTTAAAATACGTAAGTTTCCCAGTCACTCGTTCACCTGTTGAATCTACATAATTCATTTGAGTTTCATGATTTAATAAACCAAGTTTTTTTAACTCAATTAAACATTCAAGTCCCACAGTTTCACAAGATGCACTAGAACTATCGCCAAAAATGTATTGACTGGGATTTGCTAAATCAATATTTTTCAAATTTTCAACAGAACTTTTCAATGGCCTTATCTTAGACATCACTAAAATACTCTCAATATCTCTATCATGACTCATTGAAGAAGACCCCATAATATTGATCTTCATGTTCACACGAACCTCTTGAACTGGACGAGCAACAAACCACATATTAGTGGCCATAATATCTCCTGATTTAGATCTACTCTCCAGCAATTGATTCATTTCATTTCTAAATTCTTTAATATCAGTAGCTTTTCCTGTTACAATGAAAGTGTCATTCACAGAAGTAACATCTGAATCCTCTAAAAAAATAAAATTTTTGCTTTTCACTTTAATGAAACGCTCCGCTGTAGTCTTCAACGCGCCCGTCACTTCTGCTGCCAGTGGTTCCTTAGTCTTCATCAAAACTGGGGCGTATTTACGATGTTTATTGTTATCCGCTATCCCGTTTTCTTTATTATATTCTTCTACTAGACGACGAATTTCTTGAATATTTTTAACACTTCCATACCCCCAAAGAGACATACGAAAACTAAATACGTCATCACTATTTATCTTATTAAAAACATCACCTTTGTCATTCTTAATAAATAACTCTCTCGCAGCTTGTATTTTTTTAGAAAAATTCTCAGCAGCAATAAGGTGGTCTTCTTTCTCTTGCTTTAAGTTATTTTGATCTACCCTTAAAGTATCTTGAGCTTGACGTAACTCTTCTTGTTGAGAGACTACTTTCTTTTCTCTTTGAACTACATCGGTTAATTGATTTTCAAGAGATGCAATCGCCTTCTTATGTTTAGCGACTCGGGCATCAAGCTCTGTTTCGCGCTCTTCTTTATTAGCCTCATAAATAGACTTCTTATTTTCCATCTCTGTTTCAAAAGCTGAACGCTCATCGGCCACCTGTTGTTGTAATTTTTCTCTTTCTAAAGAAAGAGCTGCTTTAGCCGCATCCAAATCTTTAGTTTCTTGAGCCATAATATTTTTTAAGTTGGCATGACGCTTCTCTGCTTGCGTAATACTTTTATTCACTTCCTGAAGGCGAGATATTAAACTCTCAAGCTCTAGTTCTCTTTTTTCACGCTCCTTAGAAAAACTTTGTTCCTTCTGTAAGAGGTCATTACGTAAAGCCTGATTAGATTGCACCATTTTTTTATTTTGAGAGATCTGCTCTTCTAATTGTTTTTGCAGAGACTTATATTTGACTATTTCATTTTTTACTTGTTCTGTCTTGGTACTTAACTGTTTCTTCTCGTCATCTATATTAGAGTTTTTCGTACAAGAAACAATAATACTACTACACAAGCCTATAGATAAAAGAGTTTTTGTTAATTCTTTTTTCGTTATTTTCTTCTTCATCGTTTTTTCCTCTGAAACAAAGTTCGTAAAAAGACAGTACTTTTATTATCATGTCGAAATAATACAATTTTTGTTCCATAATTCAAAAAATAAGGAGCACTTGTAAATTCATACATTACAGTAACTTAGAGGTTTAAGTAGACGAAGAATCAAACAAAAAGAAACTATTAACCTGTCAAATTCCCTAAATTGTCACTGACATTTTTTGTAAATAATCCGAAATAAATTGATAGCCTTATAGCTCATCTAGAATAAGAGAAATATAAAATCCATCACTCTTATTAGCTCTAGGACCCAACTCTTTTATTTTTTTTAAGAGTCTTTTTTTCTCTTTTAGTGAACTAGTTAATAAGTAAAGGCTCCCGTAAATACGAGCTTTTTCTCGAAAAGAAATAGCTTCTTTTTGTAAATACTTATCTAAAATAGCTCTTCTTTCTGAAGAGCTATAGAAGCTCATAGCTTCTATAGCCCCCAAACGAACCAATTCATGACGGTCTTTTAATAACCCTTCTAGATCTTGCAAGGATTTTTCATCAGGATAGTGCCCTAAAATAAGTGCCGCAACTTTTCTTTCACGCGAAGAATTCACCTTAGCTTTCTTCTTAGCCCAGTTTAGAGCCAGTCCATCCTGCCCCACTTTAGCTAAACGAAATAAAACATTATAAAGAGGTGGCCCCTCCAATTGAGAACTTTTAAATAACTCACGATCTTTTTGAAGTCTTCCTACTTTTTCTTTTTCTATTTGTTTCAATACCTGAGCCTGTTGAGCTCTTCTATTCTGTAACCAGAAAGCTAAAAAAATTGCTACTACCCCTAAATACAAAGCAATCCCACGTACTCTACGAGGTTTATTCTTTAACGAAAACGGGTTCTTCCTCATCTACTTCTCAAAGAAAAGAAATTTAATAGAAAAATTTTAAATACCAAAATCATGGCGTTCTTGCTCATCCACCATACTCACTATTCCACCTTTCAAAGCCGGGCGGTAAGCCAAGTGCTGAATATCATTAATAAAAGAACGTCCATTCAAACCTGGGGTTTGCCACTCCGGTCCCATACGAACAGCATCCACAGGACAAGCCTCTTCACAGTAACCACAGAAAACACAACGAAGAATATCAATATTGTATTTAACTGGAAACTTTTCTACTTGAGGATCAGTATGCTCAGCCGCTTCAATATCAATACAGTCTGCCGGACAAGCAGTCGCACAGAGCATACAAGCCGTACAACGTAACGAGCCATCCTTTTTCACTGTTAAAATATGGTTCCCTTTAAAGCGAGGGCCATATTCATACTTTTCTTCAGGGTAGTTTAATGTTGGCATCTTTTTTTGGTTAAAAAGATTACGTAACATCTTCTTGATCGTAATACCTAGACCTATAAAAATACTGAAAACATACCAATTAGTCGCACCAGAAGGTTTTTTTACCACACTCACAAAGAACCTCTCTTATGAACAAATTCATTGATCACACGCATATCATTAGTCACACATTCAAGTACTTTTTCTTTCTCAACCTCAGGAACCACATCACCACCTGTTAACAAAGTAACAGCTTGATCCAGAGTCAGGGCCGACGACACAATCGTTGTAGCCTTCCGCCACTTTCTTTCAACCCCTGCGTGATTTAAAACCGTACCTGATTTTTCTACGAAAGTTTTTAAAGGAACTTGATAAGCGTCACCAACCAAAGAATCCAAATTTCCATTCTTCACAGCCGTTAACCAAATAATTTTATCCACTTTAGAGAACATATGAATTTTATCTTTAAAATCATCATAACCCATTAAATTCTCAGGGGAGGCTACTATTACGGCCTTAATAGAACCTGAGTTCACTCTCTCTTCCAACTGGGACCACTGATTCGAAATTGATTGTGATTCTAAAACTTTTTTCAATCCACGAGTATTAGGGTTTTTATCTCCACGAATCAACAAACCATCAAATTCATCATAAGATGACTCATTATTTTTCCAGTGATAGATATTTTCTGAATTATACTGATTTTTAAATATAGAAATTGTTTTTTCTAATTCTTCATTACTAAATTGCGCCGTCAAAACTAAAGCAACACCCGAACCCTCTATTCCCTGAAGATCATTTCCCGCTGATTTAGCCGCTTCTCCAGCCATCATCAGATCCCATGAAAGTCCATTGTGCTTCTTTCCATAACTCAAACGCCGATCTTTATTTACATACTTATAAAGATCACGTCCATCATCACACATCCAATAACCATTAACCTCTTTATCGTATTCAGGTTTCACTCGATAAACACCTGATTCATTGTGATATAACTTCACCTTGCAACCAGTGGAACACCCAGAACAAGTTGTCTCTGTTTCTTTCAAAAACCAAACTCGCTGCTGAAAACGAAAATCCTTAGATGTTAAAGCCCCTACTGGACAAATATCCACCGTATTTAAGGAATATTTATTATTCAAAGGCCTGTTTTTAAAAGTCCCTATCTCACTACGGTTACCTCGATTAAAAATACCCAACTCATGAGTTTCAGTCACTTCGTCCGTGAACCTAACACAACGAGAGCAAAGAACGCATCTCTCTGAATCCAAGACAACTCGCTCACCAAGGTCCACAACTTTGTTTTTCTTTACTTTTCCCTCTGCCATAGAAGAATCGTACTGGCCAAATTTCATATATTGACCCTGCAACTCACACTCTCCTGCTTGATCGCAAATAGGGCAATCCAGAGGATGGTTGATCAAATGAAAATCCAAACCCCAGCGAACAGCCTCCTCCACTTTCTCTGTCTTGTTACTCACAACCATGCCATCTTGCACTGGAGTGTTACAGGCAATCTGCAAACGAGAGTTCCCCTCCACCTCTACCATACAAAGACGACAAACCCCAGCAACCTTCAAACCCGGATGCCAACAGTAATGAGCAATATCCTGTTCACTTTTTTTAAAGGCCTCAATAACTGTTGTGCCCTCTTCTACCTCTATTTCTCTTCCATTGACCGTGCACTTAAGCATGGGCCGCTCCTTCTGGCGCGCGATAAATTTGTCCCTTCACTTTAGAACGACCTTCACGCACAAAAAATTCAAATTCCTCACGAAACTTCTCTACAAAACTCAATACCGGCAAAGCCGCCGCATCTGACAAGGCACAAATCGTCTTACCCTTCATTTGATTAGCCACCTTCTCAAGTAATTCAATATCTTGCAGACGACCATCACCTGATAAAATACTGCTAATAATTTTATAAAGCCATCCTGTTCCTTCACGACAAGGAGTACACTGACCACAAGATTCATGCTGATAAAAATGAGCTATTACACCCAGTAAATCCACCATACAATTAGAGTCATCTATAACAATGATAGCCCCTGAACCGAGCATACTCCCCATACCAGCCAATGATTCATAATCCAAACATGCCTCATCAACCTCTTCAGGTGTCAAAATCGGAGAGGATGACCCCCCTGGAATCACAGCCTTCAACTTTCTACCAGGAGGTAAACCGCCTGCTAAGTTTTCAATGAAAGCTTTTAACGAAACCCCTAAAGGCACTTCGTAATTTCCAGGCTTCATGACATTGCCACTGATTGAAAATAATTTAGTCCCTGCTGATTTCTCAGTCCCATGCTTCTTATAAGCCTCTGCTCCATCACGAATAATAGGTATCACTGCTGCCAAGGTCTCTACATTATTTACAATCGTTGGTTTACGCAAATAACCCTGAATAGCAGGGAATGGCGGTTTCAACTTAGGCTGCCCCTTCTTGCCTTCAAGAGAAGAAATCATTCCAGTTTCTTCTCCACAAATATAAGCACCAGCTCCAGAATAAAGATCTAAATCTAGATCAAAACCAGAGCCTAGAATATTTTGGCCCAAATAACCTGCCTTGTAAGCTTCATCCAAAGCCTTCCGCAAAACATCATAAGGATAATTGTACTCACCTCGAATATAAATATAAGCTTTATTAGCCCCCACGGCATAAGACGAAATAATCATCCCTTCGATCAATTGATGAGGAGCTTTTTCCATCATTTCACGATCTTTAAAAGTACCCGGTTCTCCCTCATCAGCATTACAAAGTAAATAACGAGGCTCACCATTATCTGGCAAGAAACCCCATTTTAATCCCGTGGGAAAACCAGCCCCCCCTCGACCACGTAAACCAGAAGCTTTTACCTCTTCTTTAATATCTGTCGGTTGCATTTTAAGAGCTTTTCCTAAAACAACATAACCGCCGTTTTTCTTATAACCTTCAAGAGTTTTATAATCGTCTAAATGATAAAACTCGGTCAGTAACTTTACTTCCAAAGATTGACCTTCCATTAATCTAACTCCTGCAAGACTTTCATTACTGAATCTTGATCCAAATCTTCGTAATAACGATCATTTACTTGCATCATAGGCGCGGTTCCACAAGACCCTAAACATTCCACTCGCGAAACACTAAATTTACCATCATCCGTCACTTGTCCGACACCCACGCCCAACTCATGACAAATATGATCCGTTAACTCACGACCACCATTCAAAGCACAAGAAATATTATTACAAACCTGCACGTGATGCTTACCTACAGATTTTTGATTAAACATTGTGTAAAATTGAAAAACTTCATTGATTTTAGAAGTCGGTATTTTCATTGCCCCACTTAAAGCATCAATCACCTCTTCTGTGATATGACCTCCGTTTTCTTTCTGAGCCATAAAGAGACAAGGAATTATAGCCGACTCTAGCTCTTCATACCTAGACAACTCTTTCTTAACAAAATTTAATCCATCTACTGACAGCTGAAACATACTATCAAATCCTTTTTATATTTTCTTAACGATCCAATTCACCGGCAATCACATTCATCGTCGCAATCGTCGCCACCGCATCTGCAATCAATCCACCTTTAGCAACTTCTGAAAAAGATTGATAAATAGCAAACGAGGGTGGGCGCACCTTCAAACGATAAGGGCTCGCACTCCCATCACTCACTAAATAAAACCCTAATTCTCCATTCGGAGCCTCAGTGGCGTCATAAAGTTCTCCAGCAGGAGGACGCAATCCATTAATCACCAACATAAAATGGTTCATCAAACCTTCTATATTTCCATAAACATTTTTTTTCTCAGGTAAAACAATATTCTTATCGCGAATCGTATAATCCCCACCCGGTACATTACGACAAGCCTGCTCAATAATACGCAAAGACTGCCGCATCTCTTCCATACGTACAAGATAACGATCATATAAGTCACCCGTGCTTCCAATGGGTACATCAAAATCATATTGATCATAACCATAATAAGGTTGGGATTTACGTAAATCCAAACTCACACCCGTAGCTCGCAAAAGAGGTCCCGTATACCCCCATTCAATAGCATCTTCTGGAGATATCGCGCCAACTCCACGAGTTCGCTGAACAAAGATTTTATTATCAATAAACAAAGCTTCCATCTGATCCAATTCAGCTTTCATCTCTTTACAAAAAGCCAGAACATCATCAAACCAACCCTCTGGAGCATCCTGTGCCATTCCCCCTACTCGAGTTAAAGCCACCGTTAAACGTGCACCACAAAGCTTTTCAAAAAGCGTATAAGCCTTCTCTCGAAAAGTAAAAAGATAAAAGAAACCAGACAAAGCCCCTAAATCAACAGCCCCTGTTCCCACAGCAATAATATGGTCAATCACTCGAGAAAGCTCAGCTAAAATCACACGCATAGTCTGAGCCCGAGCCGGAATTTCTACTCCCAACATTCTCTCAACAGCCTTACAATAGCCCACATTATTTGATGGCGCTGAACAATAATTCAAACGATCCGTGTATGGGATAACTTGATTATATGTATGAGTCTCCGCCATCTTCTCAAAACAGCGATGCAAATAGCCAATCTCAGGATTAACTCGAACAACCGTTTCTCCATCCAGCTCCGCCATCAAGCGCAATGTTCCATGCATAGCCGGATGAGAAGGTCCGATATTGATTGGCACCATATTATCCTTAGGCTCTGTAGAATCATGTTCATCATCAATATTAAAGTGAACAGGCAAGGACTCTAGGCAAGGCTGCTGTTTGTCAGCATCGTAATCCTTACGTAAAGGGTGGCCCTCAAACTGATGGTGAGTCAGTAAACGTCGCAAATTACGATGACCATCGAATTTAATCCCAAACATGTCATAAGCTTCACGCTCAAACCAATCCGCACCCTTCCACACAGTTGTCAGCGTCTTCACACTGCCATCAAGAGGAACTTGAGTTTTCACTCGTAAACGCTGGCTATCATGAGATGAGTACAGGTGATAAATAACATCAAAACGCTTCTCACGCTCAGGATAATCAACACCACAAATGTCTATTAAGAAATTATAATGCCCTTCACTTTTGATATACTCCAACACAGGGAGCACGTCATCTTTTCCTAGGCTTAAAACTTCATCATCAAAAAGAGTCTCAAATTCAAAAACAATATTAGGAAACTTATCTTTTAGCTCTAATTTAATTTTATCTATTTTTGTATTCATCAGAACGGCGCCTTCCAATTGTCTTTCCACGGACGAGGAGTCCCGTCAGTAATCATCTTCTGCAAAACCATCAAACCATCCAAAACCGCTTCAGGAGTAGGAGGACAACCAGGAACATATACATCCACTGGAATAATATTATCAATTCCCTGAACCACATGATAAGCCCGGTAAAAACCACCTGAGCTCGCACATGCCCCCATAGACAAAACATACTTAGGCTCTAGCATTTGTTGATAAATACGCAAAAGAACCGGAGCCATTTTCTCTGTAATCGTTCCTGCAACAAGCATCAAATCCGACTGACGAGGGGAGAAGCGAACCACCTCCGCACCAAAACGAGCCAAATCATAACGAGGCCCCATCACAGACATTAACTCAATTCCACAACAAGCTGTTCCATAGGGTAAAGGCCATAATGAATTGCGTCTTCCCCAGGCAACTAATTTATCTAAACGAGTTGTCATAGCAAAGGCACGAGAATCATCTCCTACCGTTTGATCTCCAACTTGATTTTTCAAACCCAACTCCACAGAACTATCTCCCATTGGATTTTGCGACATAAACCATTCCCTGTCGCTTATACATCTCAAATTCTTTATCCAAACTTGAAAAATACAATTATTCACCTGTCAAAATCTATCAAACATTATCAAGTCACTTTCACCTTGTCACTGAATTCCCATGAAATTTCAAGCATTTCTTCCCCCCAGCCGCTACCAACACTCTCTCCAAATACACAAAACCACCACGCCTCCCCATTAATAAGTGCTTGTTTCCTAAGCAGACCTACTCCTCTCTTCCTCATAAATTGACGAAAATTACTGAAGAACGAGGTCTATTACACCAGAAGACATATTAAACTCACGGCTGGCGCAGCACAGTCACCTTTGTGAAAGATGATCAATTCACTCGCAAAGTTATTAAAACGGACAAATGGCATCACGTAGGAGTTCTAAGGCTCATTGAGTTCAGCGAGCCAGTAAACCTTGAAAAAGAATGTCGCAAAAGAGAATGGCAATCAGTTAAGGTTGAACAAGGCTTCCTACAAATACTCGTCGGAAGCTTCACCTACAACATATACTCCCCTTGGAGTGTCGAGATTGCATGTAAAAAGAAAAAACGTAAGAAAATGCAAAAGCAAGATGCAAAATCTTAATCAAATACACTTTCAGGCGTAAAATCCACACGGATTTTCGCCTGATCACTAGGAATAAAAGAGCCACGAAAAGAAATCACATTTCTTTCTGCCAAATAAACCCAACCGTTATCATTATCCTGAGGAACTTCTTCACCACCTAACCACACACGTAAAGTCTCAATCGCTGGTCTTCTATCCAAAGGAAAGTCAGTCAGCACACTCACAATCCGCTGCTGTATCTTCGCCAAAGATTGAGAAAAATCAGCACCACAAATAGATTCATTCACTCCACTCGACTCGTTCACCAATTCCATATAACGACTTCCAACAGACGAAAAATCATTCATAGCACGACAAGTACCACTTTCCCTCAAAACTCCTATAAAGTGAGCACTCCACCCTCGAGTTCCCTCAGCAAAAGTAGGCTTTAACTCATCAAGGAAAGCCTTATAATCTGCTACACTATCAGGGCTATGATCCTGCTCATCACTTAAGAAGATAATCACCAAAGAGGCATCTTGACGTAAAAAACCACGATTCACTCCCCCAAGATTCTCAGGGGACAATGCTTTTTTCATAGCAGCCAATCCCTGCTCCATAGAGGTCCCATCCTCTCCAACTCGAAAACGATCTTGCAAAAGACCCCTCACACCTGAAACTGACGGAGTCAAAATAGAAGGACTCCCTAATAAAACTCCAGGTCCTCTATCAAAATTCATATCGGTATGAATAACTCCGACATGAAAGTCATAATTTCCCTTCATAATATCGCTCATAAAAAAATCGACCTGCTGACTCAACAAATCTTGATGCTTTTTCATAGATGAAGAATTATCCAAAACCCATAAAATATCGACCTTATTATTAATCTCAACACTTCCAGCAAAAGCCTTTGTATTCGGTTGAATCTGAAATGTCTGCTCACTACAAGCCGTCATCAGCAAAAATAATAATAACAACCATCTTAAAGTCATAAACTCCACCCATGGAAAATTAAGCTACTTTAGCAAAGGCTCTCTTCGCAAAGTCTTTAATAACTTGTCGTACATCTTTTTCTAAACGCGTAAACTTAACACCATAGCGAACAGACGCCGCTTCATCCTCTAAACCATCCACATACTCTTTGCTCACAATCTCACAAATAGCATTAAAAGCCGGCACCTCTTCGCCAGGATTAAAGTGCATATACAAAATAGTTCCAGGAGTTAAAGTTGCATTCTCCATGATAAGACCCGCACCGCCCGAACTGATCTCCACACCGCGAGCATTCCAAAATCTTTTATTATTATGAACTAACACCCTCTCATTAAACTCCGCGCGAGGGTGGCGGCGACGATAAAAAATATCCATCATCTCAGGCATGGCTTTACCTTTAAGCTGGCGAATCGCCTCTGGATCAAATTCCTCTAACAAGGCAATTCTTTCCCACTTTTCAAGACCATTTTTCCAGATATAATCAAATTCAAAAATTGTCTTTTCTTGTAGCATGCGCACTAGCTCTAGATAATTAAATGGGCCATATTTATTATTCTCTTTAAGTACATACCACTGAGCTACCCCTTCCTCTGACTCTAATCGTAGCTCCTCTCCAACTCCCTCCAGCTCTAATAAAGACAACCACTTCTCTTGTTCATTATCAAAATAACAGCTCTCGGCGCTCAATTCCTCTTTCCCCACCAACTGCTGAATTTCATCTACAGAAAATGGACCTTTATTTTCCCCGTCGACTTGCACAAAATACTTGTTGTTCATCAGAACACCTCTTGCCATTAAGTTCTTATAAGCTTGTTCGGTTTACTAACAGCTAGACTTAAGACGCGAGGACAGAATTGTAGGTAATTCTTGAAATTTCCTTTAAAGGTGTTTTTTTCGCAAAAATTATAAACAGGTGAGAAACCTCAATCCGTAAATTACGCATCAGACTGAGGCAAAATACAGTGACAACTTCTACTTAATTGCCTCTCGTATATAGGCCGAGGCCGTATCCATCAACCAAACCACGGCAGCGATAACTACAATAATACAACCAACCTCTGGCCACATTGCCTGCCCCTGATACTTAATCAACATAGTTCCAATTCCACCACCACCGACAAGACCAATAATTGTCGCCATTCTCACATTTATATCCCATCTATAAATAGTAAAAGACACATAAGGTAAAATAATCTGAGGTACAATAGCAAACCAAATCACCTGTAAAGGATTAGCTCCCGTCGCTAAAATACCTTCAATCGGCCCCTCATCCACGCACTCGACAATCTCAGAGTATTGCTTTGCAAGGGAGGCAATTGAATGAAGCATCAAAGCCAGCATACCTGCAAAAGGTCCGATTCCAACCCAAACAGAAAATATAATAGCCCACACAAGAGCCTCAACCGATCTTGTCACATTCAAAACAGTACGCAAAACTACATATACTACGAAAGCTACCGGATGACTCATAACATTCTTCGCACATAAAAAACTCAATACGAAAGCCATTGGCACAGCAATCACCGTTGCCATAAAAGCAATGAAAATTGTTTCAATCACATTCATCACCGCTGCCGGCAACACCTTAAAATTAGGACTAATAATACCGTTCACTAAACGAACCATGCCGGCAAAACCATCCTCATCAAGTAACTCGTATAAACTGAAATCAGTTTGGTAACCACCCACCACACAAGTCACCACAAATGATATTATGAGCTGCCAACCCCAGAAAGTTTTATACCAAGTCACAGCTCCTGCTTCGAGTTTCTTATGAGGGGGTTCAAAAAGCTTTTCTCCAAGAGTCTTAAACTCCATCTTATTCAGAACAAAACTGGAAAAACCTCCCAAAATCATTAAACCCACAAACACAAAAGTATTACGCCCTAACTCCAGCATGTAATCTTCACCAGGACTACAAACAAGAACTAATAGTACAGTAAATAAATACCCAAAAATCACTGAATCGAAAATCGTGCGCTTCATACCAAAACTACCTTTAGAACCAGATGACGAACTCATAACCACTCCTAATTAATGTGAACCTCTTTGGCTCCCTCTCCATATATTTTTTCAAACCAAGCCTCATCAATATTAGCAGGGTCTCCCTCATAAACCAGTTCTCCAGATTTCAAAGCTATAACCCGTGTTGCATATTGACGTACTAAACTCAGAAAATGAAGATTACAAATAATAGTAATACCTAATTCTTCATTCACCTTTTTTAAATAATCCATTACCACGTGGCACGTTGCTGGATCCAAGCTCGCTACTGGCTCATCAGCCAATAAAATGTCTGGCTCCTGCATTAAGGCCCTAGCAATAGCCACACGCTGCTGCTGACCTCCTGACAACTGATCAGCACGGTTTCTTGCTTTATCTGCAATCCCTACAAGATCTAAATACTCAAGAGCTTTCTTCTTATGACTTTCAGGGAAAAATCCAAATGCCGAAGACAGGGTTCCCATACTCCCCAATTGCCCCATCAAAACATTACTTAAAACTGAGTGACGCTCTATTAGATTAAAATGCTGGAAAATCATTGCCATTTTCTTACGCAACTGACGAATACCACCACCTTGCGTTTTAGCTATATCCTTTCCGCCATAAATCACCTCTCCCCCTGTTGGATCGTGAAGACGATTCAAACAACGCAAGAAAGTTGATTTACCAGAACCACTCAAACCAATAATAACTACAAACTCACCTTTATAAACATCGAGATCAATGCCCTTTAAAGCTCTCACGCCATTGGCATAGGTTTTTTCTAATTTCTTTACCGATAAGATTTTTTCTGCCATTTAAGCTCTTCCTTATTTTTTCTTCTTTTTACTTTTATCAACCATCAACCCTTGCGCTGTTGTCCCCAAAGACTTCAACATTTTACGAACACCATCATAATCTTCATCTGTAGCTTTTTGCAGATCCGTCACTCCGTACAATTTTTTAAATGCCTCTTTTCCCTCTACTGTTCCCACATACTTTAAAAGTGCACCAACCACCTTATCTTTAACTTCCTGAGACAAGTCTTTACGAAAAACAATTGGATCGTTAGGGATGGACTCTGTTAACTTCACTACCTTCACAACCTCTTCAACATCAGGAAATTGCGTTTTAACCAAGCGACGAGCATCTTGAATGTCGCCTTTCTCAGTTGGAGAATAAAACGTCGCCCCAGCGTCCACTTGCTTCTGATAAACCATCGTAATCACATTATCGTGCTTAAAACCAAAAACTGTCTGCTTAGGCTCCACCTGAGCTTCTCGCAGCTCCTTTAAAGGCAGTAAATAACCAGAAGTTGACGACGGATCTACAAAGGCAAACTTCTTACCTGCAAGATCTTTAAGAGTTTTTATTCCACTGTCAGCTCGAGCTACAATCTGTCCTCTATAAGTCGCATGCCCGTAACGCAATACCGTAAGCAAAGCCTCAGCCCCATACTTTTCATTAGCCATGAGATAACCAAAAGTATTCAACGCTGATATGTCAGCTCTTTTAGTTCCAAAAGCCTCAACCACAGCGACATAAGAAGCCGGAATGGACACCTTAAACTTATAACCTGTTTCTTTTTCTAAATACTTACGGATAGCTTTAGAGTTATCTTCAATAACCTTCGCATCTACTGAGGGTACAAAATAAAGCTTAATCGGGTTCTCATCACTCCCAACAGGACCCTTCTTACGCGTACATCCAATAATCGTACTAAAAACTACCACTAATAACATTAGAATTTTCATGATTCGATCCCCCATTGATCTCTCTTTTTTGTCCCCCAGCGACAAATAAAATAAAATAATCAATTGCCTATCCATGGCGCATATAGCAATTTTCCACAAACAGGTCGAGGAATCTCTTTACTTTTTTTTTCTCAATCTGTTACATTTCCCTTCATGACGCATAACTCCAATGTTTTAACAACTATTTTATCTAAATGCCAAGAAGCCAAAGCTCTAGGACATTCAATTCTACTAGTATTCGATTTGGACTCTACTGTTTTTGATGTCAGCCCTCGTAATCAGCACATATTACGTGAATTTGCCAAACTTCCTGAAACGAAAAGAAAATACCCATCTCTCACCTCAACCATAGAATCCATTGAAATAGACCGCTATTTATGGGGCACGAAAGAAGCATTGGATAAAATTAACATCACTTCCCCAGCCTCCTTAATCGAAGAAGCTTACCAATATTGGACTCAGTGCTTCTTCCACAATGATTATTTAGTCCATGATACTCCCGTTGAAGGAGCAATTGACTACATCCAAACTCTCGCAAAATACGCCGATATTTTTTACTTAACAGGAAGAGACATCCACAGACTTGGGCAAGGAACTATTGAACAACTCCAAAGGCACAACCTGCCGTTAAAAGAAAATCAAAGTAACCTAATTTTAAAACCCCATAAATCAATGGCTGATGCTGAATTCAAACTCAATTTTTTAAAAGAAAAACTAAACAGCAAACAACATCAAGAGATTTGGTTTTTCGACAATGACCCTCGAAATCTTAATTTGGTTGCAGAAAAGGCTATGGAAATCAATCAAGTCTTCTTCAAAAGCGCCCACCCTCCAGGAGTCTCTCCCCCAAAGGATCTACCACAAATTCTACACTTCCAAACGACAAAAAAATAAAATTGAGTAACAGAAATACCCATCTTAATACTTTTAAATCTCTCCGAAACAGGCATCTGGAATCTGTCTCACCTTCTCTTGCTCTCGCTCGAGCTCACCTCTAGACATAGTATAAACACTCGATTCACAATTAAGCTCAGTCAATTGTTCTTGAATTGCCCCATACTCTAAAGGCGTCATCGTCAATTCCCAAACTTTTTTCACCTTAAGCCAATACCCAAGATAACGACAACGAAAGCTTTCCTCAGGAGGCATGTAAACCTCTGGACCATAGGCACTCTTACTACGATTCTCCGCTTTTGAAACCGTAATCAAATGATAAGAATTCTCCATATAATTGTTATAATGACAACGCTTCTCATCCGTCCACTTCCAAGCACCTGAATAATAAGCATTATGAAGAGGAACAATATGATCAATATCCACATTGCGAGCATTAACAAAAGTACCCCCTGAATAATGCCCCTTCCACTGCCCCTTCACCACTCGACACATATTCTTTCGATCCGTTTTGACACCTTTTCTAGAATCTCTCTTTAAAATCAAAGCGCGCGTATTAAAACAGGTATCTCCAGTCTTATCATGTAGCCAACTACCAAAATGACCTCTACGGTCATAAAGAGGTATCTCTACCGAATCATGATCGACTTCATTAACCTCAACATCATCAATTAAACTCACCCTACTACTTGCGTAAGCCCACGAACCCCAGAACAAGGCCGAAGTAAGTAAAAATGATGGTATGAAAAGCCTTATTACATTAACGTTATTCACTAATTTCTCAGCGATGATCTGTCCTTGATATCTCACTAAAGCCCCCAAAAGCAGAATGCACCCCTACATTCGGTAGAGATTAAATGACCTTAACCCCATATCTAGCAATGAAAAAAATACATTAACTCAACGCATAAGTACTCAAGTCGAACTGATAACATAACAGATCCAATTCCTAGAAAAACTTGGAAATTTTTCTTCTCTTTCCAAATTCATTGCCTTTTAGGTGCTCTATTATTAAGCAATAGTATGAACCAAAATTTAGATAAACAAGAAATATCCCAAAAAGTTCAAGAAAAAATTTCTTACCTCATCAATGAATCTTTAGAACTCAAGTCTACCACCACAGACCCTCCCCGATCGCAAAAGTTCTCCTCCATGCCTCAACAAAAGTTACAACAAAGAATTCTACGACAAGTTGGAAGGGCTATTTCTGATTTCTCTATGATTAAAAATAACGACCGTATCATGATCGGAATTTCAGGAGGAAAAGACTCATGGATCACCCTGCACGCTCTACAACATTTCCAAAAAGTTGCTCCTATTTCATTTGAACTAGTCGCTGTTAACATCGACCAAGGATACGGAAACTTCCGACAAGATCGAATCGAAGACTTTTTATCAAATCAAAAAATAGAGTTCTATATGGAAGAATACAATATTGCCTCCATTGTCGCAAAAAAAGTACCCGAAAATAAACTCCCTTGCTCTCTATGCTCTCGCCTACGACGAGGCCATCTCTACGGCCTTGCCGAAAAATACAATTGTAATAAAATAGCCCTTGGCCACCACTTAGATGATTTAATTGAAACTTCCCTTATGAATTCATTCTTTATAGGTAAAACCGCAACTATGCCTGCCAAACTCACTTCTGATAATGAAAAACATATTGTCATTCGACCTCTAGTTTATGTTTCAGAAGCCGAGACACAAGCTCTCTCCCAAAAAATGAACTTCCCTGTTGTTTGCTGTGAGTGCCCCCTAGCCTGTGGACAAAATGTTCACTCAGATCAAAAAAGGCGTTTCGTGAAAGATCTTATAAATAATCTCGAACATGCAATTCCAAATATACGAGCCTCACTTCTAACAAGTTTAACTAATGTGCGACCCTCTCACATGCTTGATAAAAATTTATGGGACTTTAAATGAGCTTACATATTATCTCTATTCCCATCGGCCACCCCGATGATATCACTCTTCGTGCTATTAACACGCTTAAGTCTTGTGACTTGATTATTGGAGAAGAACGTAAAATTGCAGCAAGGTTCCTTAAAAGTATCGGCCTTAAAGACTTTCAGTTAGATCAACTCAATGAACACTCAGACCATCGAGACTTAGATTTTTTAACACAGCAATGTCTCGATAAAAAAGTAGCTTTAATCTCAGACTGCGGAACTCCCGTTTTTTGTGATCCCGGCTCTCAACTCATTCACCGCTGTCGCCAGAAAAACATTTCTATCACCTCTATTCCTGGCGCCTCAAGCCTTATGACTCTCCTCTCTCTTAGCGCCAGGCCTCTAAAGGATTTTTATTTCCACGGTTTTATTCCGGTCAACAAAGAACAAAGACAGCAATTTTTAAACACACTCATAAAAGAAAAACAAACATCCATTATAATGGATACCCCCTATAGATTAACAAAAACTCTAACTGAATTAAATCAAACCATACCAAAACGCCATGCTCTCATAGGCATTAACCTGACACAAGATGACGAATGCGTTCTAGACGGGGCTATAGAAGAAATAACTCCCAAAATAAATATAGAAAAAGGTGAGTTCGTCATCATTTTATATGGAAATCACGAAAAGAAACACGTTATTAAACCTAAACAAAAGAAACACCTCAGAAACTTTAAGCCTCGCAAATAACAACTTTGATGCCCTTAAATATTGTTAAAACAATCATCAAATATGTACTTCGCCGATTTAAGTCGTGTTAATAACGTTTTTGAGGTGGTCCCTAAATTTAATATTTCACTCATTAGATAACTGGTTATCTAATAAGTCTCTACGCCACTAAATAAAATATTTTTTAGAGATCTTTCTTAAAATCTGTTAACAAAAAATACCGCTCGAACATAGGGTTAAAACGCGACCATTTTTCACCAGAGTCTCTTTCTGAAGAAATAAAAGTCTCCAAAGTATTAATACGACTATCTAATTCATCAACCATTGCTACAACCAAGGCCTCTAAAAACTTAGGGCGCTTAGGTGAACCAAATTCTAATTTTCCATGATGACTCAAGACAATGTGTTTGCAAATATCTTTTAACTCATCTGAGAATCCTTCAATTAAATGAGCTTTCTTGTCAATAAGCTCTAAAGCAATTCCCATGTGCCCCACTAAGCGACCTTTATCTGTATAGGACGTTGCCCCTTCATAAGATAGCTCCCAAACTTTACCAATATCATGAAATATAGCACCAAAATACAACAGATCTCGATTCAAAGTATGATAGTGATTTGCCATAAATTTCATTATCTTTAAAATAGAAAGCGTATGCTCTAAAAGCCCTCCAATCCAAGCATGGTGAATACTCTTGGCTGCAGGAGCTTTTAGCAGTAAAGACTTGATTTCATCATCTTTCACCGTAATTTCAACCAATTGTCGCAGTTGGGGATTTTCCATTTCTTCAACAAAAGAAATCAGCTCCTGATACATCTTTTCAGGGGCACATTCACTTACTGGTAAAAAGTCTTTCACATCATAATCATCCACATCAACTTTTTGAATATCACGAACAATTAGTTGTTTACGACCTTGAAATACCTGAACACTCCCTTTTACCCAGACTAAATCACCATCATCAAATTTCTGGGATAATTCTTCCGCATTATCCCAGGCCCGCGAATCAATACTTCCTGTTTTATCGCTCAAAACAAGAGACAGATAGGATTTTCCTGTCTTCCCCATATTAAGATTTTTCTCTCTTACAAGAAGAATCGTTTCTAGTTTATCTTTTTCATGGAATTGATCAATATTCACTCTTTTCATGGAACTCATCATATAATGAGTTTCCTCTATATTTCAACCCAAGGATCGAAAGACTCGATCTTTCTAAGAATTCTTCAAATTACTTTTAAGATACTGTGAAGCGTAATATTTTTTAAAGGTTTCGACATCTTCCTGACGAATATGCATCTTTTTCACTGATTTTCTCTCCAGTCGATCTTTACGAAACCCCTCAAACATTTCACCTTCATGAATATATTTAATAAACTTCTGATTCGCAGGGAAACTCAAAAATAAATCAAAACTTACTGATTTACCCCCTGTAAAGTACTCCATATCGATAGCTGCCATATCTTGATGGTCCACAGCCTCAATATCAGGCACTGCCTTTTCACCAGAAACAAAAGCAAACCCTACTTCATTTTCTTTGTCTTGAGCTAAAATAATAAACTGAGCATTAGCCTCTGCCCAATTCAAAAAATCCTCACCAAAATTCATTTGTAACTGTATATCGCCACCAAAATGTAGACCATCCCCACTTATTTCTTGACGTAATACTCTTGATAAATTTTCAAGAATACGATTACCTTCTTTATATAAGTCTTGATGCGCTAACAAAATATATCCCTTATGTTCACTAGTTGAGACCTCTACAACTCCAACTTGATCCTGATGCCCCAATTTTTTAGGAATACAGTTCTTCGCCTGAAATAATTTTTCTGAAACGTTTAAAACTCCAGCTGCCATCATCTCATTAACTTGCTCTCCTGCGACAACAGGGCGGGATAAATGAACTTCTTTATATAGATCTCCGTAATCAACAATATACTCCGAAATGTTGGCACTTAAAGGAGATTCTTTTTTGTCAGCTTCCACATTAATTTCAAAAACACTTGCTTTCTCTTCTGATGACAAAACAACAGAGTCTTCATTATCCCCAGCACTTCTTATGTGATTTAGAATAACAGCTCCACTCAAATCAGAAGCTATTTTACGAGTAATATTGGCCGCACAAAACTGTGATATTTGCCGACTGTCTTCTCGGTTTTCCAAAAAAACATAAACAGGACAATCAAGAACTTTAGGCAAAGACTGAGCTAGCCTCTTAACATCTACTCCATAAAGATTCCAGCTAATATAAAGAATCGTCGGTTTTTCGTCAATAACACGCTCTAAGCACTCACTGCCACCTACAATTAATTGACTGTGGACATTCTTCTTATCTAGGTATTCTAGAGTTAAACTGAGAACCTTTTCCTGACAACACCAGATAATAACATTATGTTTTTCTTCCATTGCCTTATCCTATTTGAAAGAACTCTAATCATTGTCACACCATTATTAAGGAAAACATAATTTCTTGACAAAAATTTACAATTTCATCTCAATTTGGATCAGTGATCAGCTGATGACCACATAATAAAGGTTTGTAACGAGAATCAGTAAAGGTCACTTGTGCAATATTCAAAACTCTCTCATGAGGAAAACTAAATACAAATGTTCCTCCTAAAACACTTAAATAGCGATAACGAGTCGTATTCACTTTTATACCATCCCCCTCCTTCATTTGCTCCCAAAAAAAAGATGTAATATCAGCATAGCTCTTACATCCACCACCAAAAACACGATCATCTATTTTTCTCTTACGTGCATTACTCATAAAAAATACACGAGGAACAACCAGATCCCCCTCTTCATCAGACTGAGAAATAGGTGGCAAAATAACTTCTATCGCAACATTGAAAGAACCTTTTCCGACTCTCACGTATTCAGCTAAATCAACTACACCTCCTCCATTAGGAAATGTAATTAAATGATTCTTCCCTCCCAATATCCCTTTCGTTTTCTCTAAAAGATAAACTTTAACAGACAGAAATTTTTTTTTAATAACTTTAGAGTCTTTTTTCTCAACTAATTCATAAGATTTTAAATCAGAAAAAAAATCCTCCTCCATTTTTTCCCATATACCTCTAGAGATTTTTACAACAGGCTGCCCCCCCCTATAGGTATATTCTTTAAATTCAGACTCCTTAAATAGAGGCTTCAAACACCCCAATAAGAAAAACACATAAATGAATACAATTACTATTTTCAAAAAAACTTTCCTTCTCTATAACGATATAATGGCAAATAATTAGGATAGAACTGTTCAATTTTATGAACTAAATTTTGATCTTTCCCTGCTATCCTCAATAAACCCATGTAAGCAGGCAGCAGACCTTCTTCTATTTTCAACGCTTTCTCCCAACTCTCTTTTGCACATAGTAGATTTTCTCTTTCAAAACAAATCAACCCTTCAATTAAAAAAGGTAATGAGTACTTCTTCTCTCTCTGAGCTAACTTCGCAGAAGACTTTGCTTCTCCATCCTGCCCCATTCTTCTCAGGTAAAAAGTTCTAATCGTTTGAACTAAGGCATCCTTAGGAGTCATCAAAGTAGCCTCATTAATGAATTTTACAGCCTCTTGCTCTCTCTGAGATAAAATTAAACATAATCCATAAAAAGATTTTCTCCAACTCTCTCGGTAAAGACCACGAGAAACAGCTACGCATTCCCTAAAAAAATCTTCCCATTTCACCTCACTGTTGTGAACTAAAAGATCACGATAGTAATAATGAGGCTCATCTCCTAAGGAATTAATAAACCTTCGCAAACTTTCCTGCACAGTATTAGATTTCCGAATACTCTCTATATAGGCTCTCAGAAGAAAAGCGAGGCTACGATAACTGCCCAATCGATCAGTTACAAATTTCAAAGACTCCTCAGCGTTTAATAAAAGTTGTAAACGCCCATCTTTACCTACTGAAGACTCATACTCTCTCAAATACCCCAAACCAGAAATAAAGTAAGACAAACGAGAGGTTCCCCCAATTTCTATAGCTATTTTAGATATTCTTTGCAACTCTTGCCAACGTTTTTGATAAAATGCTAATTTTGCTTGATTCAAAATCGCCGACAAAAAATTACTATTAAACTGTAATGCTTTCTCTAAATGTTTTTCAGCCTGTAGCCAATTTTCACTCTTCATATAAAAAACAGCCAAATTTGTATAAATCTCTGGAGCGAATTGCCTACCCTGTTTCGAAGCTAGTAATGACTCCAAAACTCGACGAGCCGAAACTCTTTCTCCTTTTAAAGACATACGCAATGAAGCCAATTTAACTAAAACTTCTGACTGATTTGGTCTCATGATATCTGCTTGTGAAAGAAAATTCCAAGCCCATTCATAATCACCTAACTGGTAAGCTTTCAAACCTTTATTAGTTAGCTGCTCAAAGTTTAATCCCGTTTTGGAATCAATAAAAAATTTCTTAATACTAAAAAAAACTCCTATAACAATACAAATTGCTACAATACTCCATGAAAATTTTTGATAGGACAGAACTCTGCTTTCAATTTTCATATCAACTGCAGAGCCAAAATGTTTATGAACTTCAGGCTTAGTAACTACAACCTCTTCACTTTCTTGTAAAAAAATCTCAGGATCCGTTTTATCAAAATCCCGAACATCAACCACTCCCGTTTCTGTCAGAGTTTGAGAGTGTAAATCCACTGTTTTTGTATCATTATCTAAAGAGTGTGTTTTTTCTGAAATCTCCTCCAATACATCTATAAAATTAGAGTTCAAACGGATATAACTATAGCGCCCAAAAGATTCACAAATTTCATCATACCCATTGAGAATTTGAGTTCTTATATACTTTTCTACTTCTTTTTTTGTATATGGGCCTAATATCTCCATATTAGAACGAATAAGCCACTTTTTGTCTTGCTGATTATTATGCGAAGACATGAAACCTCAATGGCGAAAATGCCGTTGACCCGTTAAAACTAAATTCACTCCCAACTCACCAGCCTTATCAAGAACCTCTTGATCCCGGATTGATCCTCCTGGCTGAATCACCCAACGAATACCTGCTTGATGAATTTCTTCAATCGAATCAGCAAAAGGAAAAAAAGCATCACTTGCCAATACCGGTTCTTTGCAGTGAGGATGAAAACCCCTCATACGCGCTATCGCCTGTCTCACTGCGTCTACACGATTCACCTGCCCCATACCTAAGCCTAACGACTGCCCTTCACCACAAATCGCAATAGCATTGCTCTTTAAATGGGCACAGACATTCCAGGCAAATTGTAAATCTTCACGAATAACAACACTAGGGGTTTCTCCTATAACTTTCCAATCATCATTCCACATAGAAGGCTCATCTTGCTTCTGTATCAAAAAACCTCCTGCCACTGTCTTTAACTCCAGAAATTCTTTGTAATCTAGTATTTGCGGCCATTGTAAAAGTCGTAAATTTTTCTTACGCCCCAAAATTTTTAAGGACTCATCAGAAAAAGAAGGAGCAACCACGCACTCTAAAAAAAGAGAACTTAAAAGTTCAGCCTCAACTTCTGTAATTTTTTTGTTTGTAGCCACAATACCACCAAACACACTGACTGGGTCGGCTTTTAATGACTTCTCAACTGCTATTCGTAAATCTTTACCCACTCCCACGCCACAAGGGTTATTGTGCTTAACAGACACCACAACAGGTAAGCCATCAAAAGACCTTAAAACTCTTGTCGCCGCCTCTAGATCTAAAATATTATTATATGACAATGCTTTACCCTGTAAAACTTCGGCCTCATGTAAGCCTCCCCGACTTCCTTTCGTTCTATACCAAGAGGCTGTTTGATGAGGATTTTCGCCATAACGTAAATAAGAATGCAAACTTCCCCCTAAGGAATGTTCCGCACTCAAATCATCACTTAATTTTTCGGCAATCATGCTATCATAGCTAGAAACATGATAAAAAACTTTAGATGCCAACTTTTTTCTGTCAGCTAAATCCAATTTCTGACCTGCTACATCTTTTTCTAGAATCCACTTATAGTCATCAGGGTCACACACCACTGATATTCTTTCAAAGCTCTTAGCTGCTCCTCGTAAAAAACTAGGACCTCCAATATCAATAAACTCACTTAACTCACGATCACTTAAATCTTTTCTTGAAGCTTCTTCAAATGGATAAAGATTACCAATCACCAAATCAATAGGCTGTAATTCATGTTTATCAAGAGTTTCTAAATCTTCTTTTTTATAATCTCTAGCTAAAATAGACATATGAATACGAGGATGAAGAGTTTTTACTCGTCCATCCATTACCTCAGGAAACCCTGTGTACTCACTGACATCCGTGACATCAATACCACAATCACGTAAATGCCGAGCGGTTCCTCCCGTAGAAAGAACTTTTAAACCACGATTAACTAACTGTTGAACACATTCCACCAGGCCTTCCTTATTGGAAGTGCTCACTAATGCAAGTTTAAACTGAGATTGAAACATTAAAAAGAAGCCCCTGTCGCCAAGAGTTTAAGATCATCGTTGGTTAGAAAAATTCCCGCGCCAAAATAATCCGATTTTTTATTTCCATTATCTAACATATCATCTACGCCACCGTGGATATAAATACCTTTATAAAAATCAAATTTTGCACTCAACCGTAAATTGACCTTTGAAAAATCAAAAGCCTCCATAGATACACGGAAACGACGACGAAACGTGTGATAGTCGAGACCGAATCCACCAGTATTTTCTATAATTCCGCCTTTCACTGTGAAATCATAAAAATTCTTAGCAAAAAGAGCCGTCCATTTTACTTTATTCTTAAAAACCACAGTCTCAACCTTGTCCACTGCGCTACCAGGAGTCGTTACTGTGTTGGTCTCTGTCACTTTCTTAACCCCCAAAGGGTCATCAACAACACCTAAAAAATAATAACGATCCAAACCCGGTTGAATTTTCACACCTAAAGTTGATTTAGATGTTTTCGCTAAAGAATAATAGTCCGTACGGAAATCAATACTTGTTTGCAATCGATAAGCTGAACCTAGTAAATTATTTACACCTTCAATGGCTTCATTTAATTCATCCACTGTTTCATCATCGTTAACAAGTCGCCCTAATGTTCCTTTTCCCGAATTAATTTTATCTGTAATTTCCTCTGTATTCTGTAAGGTTCGTTCAATACGAGATAAACTATTAACAGCATTATCCCAGGCCGCTTTAAAACCTTCATCACTGTCATCATTAACAAAATGATCTAAAGTCGTCGTGATACGCTTAAATTGACCTACAATACTACGCACATCTTTTTTATTTTCTCTAGTCATATCTGAAACATCGGCAGTCAAATTCTCTAAGTTTCGAACAATTCGCCCTAAAGAATCGTGTGTGTTCCCATCCCCTTGAATCGCATCACGCATTGTATTCGCCACATCACCTACAGCTTTAGAGATCTTACCTACTTCTGTTAGCAAGGCGTCGACAGAGCCACGATCATGAACATGAACAATTTGTTCACCCTCTTCCAAAGGCAAATCATTTGCGCTTCCGGCAAGTACTTCGACATGCTTATCACCCAAAATACCATTAGCCCTAATTTCAATACGAGCACTTTTTGTTAAAGGCACATCCCCTTGAAGAACCATATCCACTCGAGCTAAACCATTCTGTAAACGAATATCTCTAATTACACCAATATTAATGCCGGCCATCTTTATGCCACTGTTTTTCACTAATCCACTAGCATCATCAATAACGAACCAAGCTGTTTTTGAACTTCCCACATAGCTAGGATCTTCGCTTACTTGCATTGACATAAAAGCCACTAACACAGCCACCACAGATACCAAAAGGCCCACTTTAAATTCGACTGAGTTGAATACATTCATTGCTGCTTTAGCCCTTTTTTTATAAAACTTTTTACTAAAGGAATATCAGACTTTAAAAAATCATCTGGCGTACCCTCAAATAAAACTTCTCCCCCATCTAGCATAGCCACCCGATCTCCAATGCGAAAAGCAGCAGCCATATCGTGAGTCACTATGATTGATGTTATCCCTTCCCGATGATTATGTGTACTGAGAATCAAATTATCCACCATTTCAGTCCGTATTGGGTCCAGTCCAGTTGTAGGTTCGTCATATACCAAAATGTCTGGGTCCAAGGCCAAAGCCCTGGCAAGCCCTACTCTTTTGCGCATTCCACCACTTAACTCCGAAGGCATCTTACTATAATGTTTTTCCTCTAGCTCCACTAAAGCCAGCTTTTCCAAGGCCACTTTATGCACTTCTTCTGAAGTAAGATCTCGACGATGTTCAAATAAAGGAAAGCATACGTTCCCAAAAACAGTCTGATCATCAAACAAAGCTGCATGCTGAAAAAGAACACCAAAGTTACATCGAAATCGTGTTAATGCCCTCTGTGACATTGTAGCTAAATCACATCCTAAAACTTCGACAACTCCTTTTGTCGGTTTTAAAAGCCCAAGGATATGGCGCAACAAAACACTTTTCCCAGTTCCACTATAGCCAATGATTGTTGTTATTTGCCCTCTAGGAATTTCAAAATTCATCCCATTGACAATATAATCTTCGCCATCGTTGAACGTTTTATACAAATCTTTAATCGAAACGGCTGACTCCAAAGAAGACATGCTCCCCCTATTATACAATACCGGTAAGAGAATAATAAATACGGATAAAATTTGTCAGAAAATAGTCTAAAACAATAATCATAACCATACTTGTCACAACTCCACGGTTAGTTGAGTCTCCAACACCTTTAGCTCCACCTGTCGTAAAAAAGCCTCTATAGACACAAACCGTAGAAAAAACGAAGCCAAAAACTGAAGATTTAAAGAGTCCTTCAGCAATATGACGAGGCTCCAAATTACTACGAATTTTATCCCAGAAAATAGCTTCATCTAAATTTAACAGCCTGACACATAAAAAATAAGAACCAAGTATGGCTACAAAATCAAAAATAGCACAGAGTATAGGCATCGAAACAACAGCTGCATAAACTCTTGGAGCCACCAAATACTGCTTTGAATTAAAACCCATCACCTCTAGAGCATCAATCTGTTCATTCACACGCATTGTTCCTAGCTGTGCCGCCATAGCGCCGCCTGCTCTCGCAGCAACAATCAACCCCGTCAAAACAGGACCAAGCTCTCTAGTAATTCCGAAGGCGACAGTAGAACCAACTAAATTAACCGCATTCACCAGTTTAAATCCCAAATAAACTTGAAATGAAAGAGCTAACCCAGTAAATAATCCAGTTAATGTAATAATAAAAACAGATTTATTACCTATAAAATGCATATGTTGAACTGTTTCAGGGATACGATAAGGCTTATCAAAGCTAAGTCGAATTGACTCTACAAAAAAAACAATGATACGCCCCATTTCAAGAACTAACTGGTAAACTAACTGCAATACATTATTCAATAAGTTCTTCAAAGTTGCTCAATCCGTTTGTTAAACCAGCCTAAATAGAAAATCTAGGAACTCGAGCAGTGATTCCAGTAAGAATTTCATAAGGAATCATTCCTGCTCGCTGAGCCAATTCATTCACACAAATAGCCCCGCCCCCATCTTCACCAAATAAAGTAAACACTTCCCCCTCTTTAGGAGCATTTCCTTTATCGGCCAATGCCGTTACATCAAATAAAGTATACCCCATACACACTCGACCGACTTGTGGAACTCGCTCACCTTTGTATAAAGCTAGACTTTTGTTGGACAAACGAAAAGGGTAACCATCCGCATAACCACAAAAAATCAAAGCTAAAAGAGAGTCCCTCCCTGCCTGCCAAGAGCCCCCATAGGAAACTTTCCTTCCTTTTTTTACATTCCGTACAGAGATAACCTCTCCCTTTAGTGACATCACCGGACGCAAATCAAAACTTCCCTGCTCTATGTTTTCAGGTAATACACCATAAAGAGCCAAGCCCGGGCGTATCCCTTGAGAAATACCCACAAGATCTTTAGGGAAAACACCTTGCCTCATTAACTTCACACCCCCTAAAGATGAGGCACTATTAAAACAATGAATCCAAACATCACCTTTTAGAGTATTTTTTACTTTATCTAATATAAACTTAAACTCTTTCAATTGCTGAATACTTTCTCCATCTGGGTCTTCAATATCCTCTCCTGACATAAAATGTGTACCAACACCGACAACACTTACACGAGAACAAGATAAAATATCTTCTTTCACTTTATCGATATCTTGAAGCTGAAACCCCATTCGTGACATTCCAGTATCCCATTTAATATGTATGGGCCAAGGTTCTACGACATTACTTTCACAAAGAACTTGATTAAAAATTCTCCACTGCTCCCAACAGCCAATCACAGGGGTACATTGAATTTCAATAATTCTCTGAGCCCCAGCAAAAGAAAATCCTCCAAAAACTAAAATATCTGTAGCAATACCTGAATCTCTTAAAATATTAGCCTCTTCCACTAGGCTCACTCCAAAATGAGATGCCCCTTCTCCCTCTAAAGCCTTAGCAATAGAGAGCATTCCATGACCATAGCCATCAGATTTAATCATGGGACAAAAGAACCCCCCTCCCAACTCTTGATTTAAACTAAGTAAAAGATGGTAATTATGCTTTAAATTTCCAAGGTGAATCTCTGCAAAAGTTTGACGAAAATGCTTCAACTCCCTCTCCCTTGATTTTTTTTAAACTGAGGTTGTAGTAATCTCAAAAAATCACGTAATTTTATACTTAATTGATCTACGTGGAAAATAAATATATCTATGACATCCAAAAAGGCTCTTAAATTCTCTTCATTAGAAAAGCCTTCTATTTGACACTCAACACTATTAATGAAAAATTTCAGTTCTACATTTTTATCAAAACCAAGAACTCCAGTCTTTATGTCGGCACGATAATTAAAAACACTCAATCTAGGCTCTCCTAATTAATTAAACTGGCTCATTATAAACAAAAGTATCTCTTCCCTCAATCACCTCAAAAAACATTTCAACAACAGTTCCCTGCCCTAAGTCTGACTCAATCTTCAGACTAGCCCCTAAAGACATCAAAATACCAGAAACAACAGATAAACCCAAACCCATATGACGATCACTGGCGTCTGTTACGAAAGGCTCTCGAATTAAGCCTAACTTCTCATTCGCAATACCACTTCCTGAATCCTGAATAATCAACTTAACCCCACCCTCCACCTCACTTACTTGAATCTTTAAAGATGGGCTTAAAGTCCTGTGCATTGCTTCCAGAGCATTATTTACCACTTCCGTTAACACTAACTGTAAAAGTTCAGAATGACCTTTGATACAAACATCCGCTGAATTTTCAATTTTTAACTCAATATTCAGATCTTGTATTTTTAATTCAAAAAACCTCAAGACAGCGGGAATCAAAAGCTTTAAATCTACTGGTTTTTTCTCCACCTCTTCTAAACCTGAAAATAAACTTAAACGATCTAATATTTCACGCACCTCACGAGCACTCTCTTCCAGAGAGGAGAAATGATCTTCGCATTTTTTCCCTTCTTTGGATTGAATCAATTTAGTCTGTCCTATAATAGAAGTTACTGGTGGGGAAATATTTTCAATGATCTTCTTGGATATTTGAATCAAAGCTAGCATTCTTATTTCCGACTCATCTACAGAATCAAAAACTTCAAGAGGAACTTCTTCTGAAATCCCTCTACCTTTTTCTTTTCCCACAGCTTCATCTTTTGATACTATTTCACCACAATATTTTTGCCATTTGTGACCTAAAAAATAAGCTAGTAACAGACAAATGAACGTCAAACCAATCAAAGAAATAAGCATTTCCCAAAAAAACAAACCCTCCCAAATCAATACCTTATTAGCTTCCGATTGCCAAAAAATATATAACCCATTACGAATATTTTGCTGTACGTAAGTTTTCTCAACACCCGCCTCCTGATAGATTTTAGGTAAAGGAATCACTTGCCCTAAAGGCATCTCCACAGAGTTTAATATTAAATCCACCCACGCCTCATGCACAGAGTTTACCTTGTTTTTGAAAGACACTTCCTGTCCAAGACGGTTTAATACATAAACTTGATTCTCAACATTAAGTTTATTTAAAAATAACTCCCATTTTTCATTTGAAACAATTCCAACAGCTATTAAATTTTGTGAAATCTTTAAAGGCTTTATAATAGCAAGCTCTTCTTCAAATTCAGATAACGTCACTATATTTATCAAAATATCTACCACAGAAAAATTCTTAAACCACTTTTCAAAAGACAAACGATCTTTTTCTCCTTTATGCCAACGTAACAAAGTATTATCGCCTTGCACCTCTAATAACCAAATACTGGAAAACTCATCTGGTAACGATAGGTTTTTTTCCTGAGCTAAAGAACTTTCATTTTTTTGTATATATTTGAGTAACTTACCTTCCAAGAGGTTGAGATGTTCATTCATTTCCTGACCAACAGCGTGAATATCTCTTTGTGCTGCCAACAGAGTTTGCTCTTCCTTTATTTCATTTAAAAAAGATATAAATTGCCAAAAAACGCCACCACTAATCAAAAGGCACAAGAAAAAGACAAAACTAATCAATTTTAATCTAATATTTGGCAACATGACTGCTCCATTTCTTCAAAAAAATTTAAACCACTTACATAAACACTTAAGACTATTTTAGTTTTAGGCTTGCCAAGAGAGCAAGCAACAAATTTTCATAGTGATTTCCCCCGCTATCTAAGTTATAAATTCATCACTATGAATACACATGAATGTGATTTTTTAATCATAGGCTCAGGTCTCGCCGGTTTAGCCACGGCCTTAAACCTTTCCTCTATAGGAAAAGTCCATATCTTATCCAAAGGAAAGGTCACTGATACCAATACCTCTATGGCTCAAGGAGGAATTGCCTCTGTCAGCTCACCCAGTGACTCTTTTGAAACCCATATTCAAGACACTCTAACTGCAGGTGCAGGCCTATGTCACCCACGTATCGTACGTAATATCATAGAACAAGCTCCTAAGCGCATTCGGCAATTACAGAATTGGGGAGTGCAATTTGATCAAAATTCTCAAAAAAAATTCTCTCTCACACGTGAAGGAGGTCATAGCCAGAGGCGCATTCTACACGTAGAAGATCAAACAGGAAAGGCTATTCACCAGAGCCTATTAGAAGCTGCTAAAGCCTCTCCCAATATCAGTTTTTACCCCCAACACATCGCCATAGATCTTATTCTGGATAAACGATTAAAACTTTTTAAAACACAACAAACAGCCTGCATAGGTTGCTATGCCCTCAACACATCCACACAAAAAGTTGTCTCCTGGAGATCTAAAGCCACTATTCTAGCAACTGGAGGAGCTGGCAAAACCTACCTCTACACCTCCAATTGGAGTGGAGCTACAGGAGATGGTATCGCTATAGGTTTTCGCGCAGGAGCTCGTGTTGCCAATATGGAATTTATGCAATTTCACCCGACATGCCTCCATCACCCTGAAGCAAGGAACTTCCTCATATCTGAAGCCTTACGTGGGGAAGGCGCCAAACTCATCAATTCCGATAGCTATGAGTTTATGAAAAAACATCATCCCCTTGGAGATCTCGCCCCTAGAGATATCGTTGCCAGAGGAATCGATTCTGAAATCAAAAAAACAGGAGCCGACTGTGTATTTCTTGATATCACTCATAAACCAGCTAACTTTCTGAAAAAAAGATTTCCTATTATCTACGAACGGTGCCTCAGATATGGAATTGATATTACCCAATCTCCAATCCCCGTCATTCCCGCTGCTCACTATCTTTGCGGAGGCCTCATTACTGATGAATATGGACAAACAGATATTCAAGCCCTTTTTGCTGTCGGCGAAACGGCCTGCACTGGTTTTCACGGAGCCAATCGCCTCGCCTCCAACTCTTTATTAGAATGCACTGCCCACGCTCACAACACAAAAGAGTATATACAACAAAATCTTTCTACCTTTAAAATTTCAAATACAAAAATAAACAACTGGATTTCACCAAAAGACCGTGACGACGACGAGCTCATTGTCATTTCTCATATATGGGACGAAATCCGCCATTTAATGTGGAATTACGTTGGAATTGTTCGCTCCAATAAGAGACTTTTTAGAGCTCAATCTCGTCTAGACAATATTATAAAGGAAATCAAAGACTACTATGATCACTTTCAAATTTCTCAAGACTTAATTGAACTCAGGAATATTGCTTTAGTAGCAAAACTTACTGTAGAGAGTGCTTTGAGACGACAAGAATCTATCGGCATTCATTACAATATTGATATTCCTAAAACATCATCAACAAGTCAGTTTGGAGATACTGTTATCTTTCCAGGGCAAACTTAAAACCTGTTAATAAGAAATACCTTAAATCAAAAACTCCCCTACACTCTCTAAATGAAGGAACTGCCCACCATCCTCTGTCAAACAATACACTTGAGGGTCTTCTCCCCAAAAACCAAGGTTTACGGAGCAAATTTTTTTATCTGAAAATTCAAACTGATATTCATCACGCACATGAACATGTCCTGTAAAAAGATAATCAAAAGAAGGTGCGTTCTTACATAATTTCTGTGCATAAGTTCGTATCAATTTTTTAGCATCATTTTGATCAAAATCACTATAAGATTGATGCCTACGACGGCTAGCCGAACTCAATTTTTCACCAATATAAGAAGCCAACCGACCTGGTAGAGAAAACACTACAAATTTCATGAAGGGACTACGAACAAATTTACGCCAACGCAAATAGTCCAAATCATCAGGGTTCATTAAGTCACCATGCTCAGCTCGAATCTTGTAAGAACCCACCTGAAAATAAGCTTCTTCTGTATAAACAGTAATACCTATTTTTTCTTGCCAATAATTTTTGAGATGAAAATCATGATTTCCTTCAAAGAAATAAACCTCCACCCCTTGCTCTTTTAATTTTTTTAATAAATCAATTAAAGGTCGATATTTTTCAATAAAATACTCATGATCAGCTAACCAGAGATCAAATATATCTCCTAATAAAAAAATATGAGTAGCTTCAATATCTCGATAAAGTATGGAACGAAAAAAGCGCAATAGAATTTGTCCATTGCGCTCATCTAAATCATTTAAATGGATGTCTGATAAAAACCAAGCCTTCAATTTTTTAGAGCTCTCCCTCCACTTCACTCGATTTACGGCGAAGATAAGATGGGACATCTAAGTCACTATTACTAAATGGAGACTCAATACTCCCCATTGATCCTTGTTGATTTTCACGGAAAGCTTTTGCTTTTTCCAACAAGACGTCTCTCGGTAAAATATTTTTTTCTTCATTAATCTCAGGGATATCATTTTCAGCTTGGCGACGTAAAGTATCTCCACGAGATTCATGGGTAACTTGAAACTCACCATCCTGAATTACAGGTTGCGCCGAAGCCTGTGGCATATTAGACCATTGCACCGAACCAGCCAAAGAGTTTTCCGCTTGAACCTGCGCTTGAGCTTGCGCCAACATCTGAGCTTGATTTTGTGCTAGAATCTGTTGCATTTTCTGCATCTGATCTGTTGCCATCTGTTTATTTTCATCACCAAAGCCAGTTGCTATAACAGTAACGCTAACTTTTTCACCCATATTATCATCAATAACAGCACCAAAAATAATCTCAGCATCTTCATGAGCTGCCTCAGTGATTAATGTCGAAGCCTCATTCACTTCAAATAAACTCAAGTCAGATCCACCTGTTACATTAATAATAATTCCAGTTGCACCATCAATTGCAATATTCTCAAGCAACGGAGAAGATATTGCCATTGTTGCTGCCTCCACTGCCCGATTGTCTCCCTCGGCAGTGCCAGTTCCCATAATGGCCATTCCTTTAGTTTCCATAACAGTGCGAATATCAGCAAAATCTAAATTAATAAGACCACGGATATTAATTAAATCCGAAATACCTTTAACTGCTTGATGAAGAACTTCATCTGCTTTTTTAAAGGTCTCCAGTAAAGGAGTTCTCTCTCCAGAAATAGCTAAAAGCTTTTGATTAGGAATCACAATCAATGTATCCACATTTTCTTTTAATTCCTTTAAACCCATCTCAGCATGCTTTTGTCTCTTACGGCCCTCAAAAATAAATGGACGAGTCACAACACCGATAGTCAACGCTCCCATTTCTTTAGCAATTTTTGCTACAATAGGAGCTCCACCAGTTCCTGTTCCACCACCCATTCCGGCAGTGACAAAAACCATATCAGCTCCCTCAACTTGCTCCACTATATCATTATAAGATTCAATCGCAGCTCTCTTGCCAATTTCAGGATTAGCTCCTGCCCCTAAGCCTTTTGTTAGTTCATTGCCAAGTTGAATTTTACCCGTTGCTCTATTCGCATCTAACGCTTGGATATCTGTATTGGCAACAACGAATTCTACTCCAGTCATGCCCAGCTCAATCATTGTGTTAACGGCGTTATTACCTCCACCACCAACACCAACAACTTTGATATTAGCTCCCACACTGATATTTTCTTCTAATTCAAACATTTTCACCCTCCTGGGTTACGACTCCATACTTAAGAAGTTTAAAAGTTTATGCTTCCACCCTGAGACACCTTCTTCTAACTTCAATTCTTGTTCTGTTTTTACTTTTTCTTGTTTTTGAGCATATAACAAAAGACCAATAGCTGTAGCGTAGCTAGCTGCCTTCACAACCTCCGTTAATCCTCCTACTCTTACTGGACGCCCTAAACGAATAGGAGTATCAAAAACAAATGTTCCTATTTCTTCTAACCCCGGTAATTCACTAGCTCCGCCCGTTAGAACGACTCCAGACCCCAAGTTATCTAAAAAACCACTTTGCAAAATATCATCTTGAATCAAGTTCAACGTCTCTTCTGCTCGCGGTTCCAAAACATCACAAAGATTTTTACGTAGAATACTGCGAGGTTGACGCCCGCCAACTCCTTCGACTTCAATTATTTCCTGCTCATCCACCATAGAAGACAATGCACAACCATATTTCCTCTTAAGTTCTTCTGCATTATCTTGCGGAGTCCTAAGGCCTATTGCTAAATCTTGAGTGAAATGCCCTCCTCCAACAGGAAGAACCGAAGTATAAGCTACACTGCCATTAGCATAAACAACTGCGTTACAAGTTCCTCCACCCATATTGACTAGAGCCACTCCTAAATTTTTCTCATCTTCACTAACGGTCGCTAAAGCTGCCGCTAATTGATCTAAAACTAATCCCTTAACTTTAAGACCAGCTTTTTCCGTACATTTCACTGCGTTTTGCATCGCCGCTCTTCCACCAGTTACGATGTGAACCGACGCCTCCAAACGAACCCCTGACATTCCAATAGGATCCCAAACTCCGCCCTGCTCATCTACTTTATATTCCCTAGGTAAAACATGAAGTACATCTCTATCAGAAGGAACAGCCACGGCCTTAGCTGCCTCTATAACTCGTTCAATGTCTCCATCAGTAACTTCTTTATCTTTAATGGCAATCATTCCTTTAGAATCAAAGGACTTTACATGAGTTCCCGAAACTCCTAGCCACACTTGTTCCACTTGATAGCCAGACATTAATTCAGCTTCTTCTCGAGCTTTAGATATGGCTTCTGTTGTAGATTCAATATTAACGACAACACCTTGCCGCATACCCATATTGGGAGCTGTCCCAACCCCAACAACATCTAGACCTTTTTCGCCAACAATCCCAATAACAAGAGCCACCTTCGTGGTTCCTATATCAAGACCTGCAATGATCGGCTGAATCCGTTTAGCCATTTTTCCTCTCTAGGCGGAAATCCTTTTCGAGCCCGCTTCAATGTTGCAATACCACAGTTGGCCATAATGCGCAGATAACACCAGACTAGATAAAGGTTAAGGGCCTTTACGCAGCTTGACAAGAACTTTTTTTGAGAAGCGAGCATCAATAACGCGGCCTTTAACCTTATGAGAATCCATATACTCTAAAACTCGACTCACTCTTTTTACTTTTTCTTTTTCATTTCCCTGACCCATAATAACTTTTGTTCCACTACCAACGAGTGACAACCAAAACCCATCTTTACGATTATACTCAATATCTGAAACACTCGCCTTCGTGAATAAACCTTTCTCTGGCAAAGTTCTTAATAGTCGAATGGCTCTCTGGCGCAATTTCTTTTCCCCTTCCAAGTGAGACCCCCTTAAAACAACCAAATCAGGAATAGAAGAAGACTCTACTTTCCCCAATAAAACTCCCCCTTCAACAACTGGATTCAATTCTCCTTTCTGATTAAAAAGAACTGTTTCAATATCTTTTGCACGAATAGAAACATCTAAAATTTCAGGCCAATGTCTCGACAATACAACTGATGAAACCCAAGGTTGAGACAATATTTGATCTCGAATACCCTTCAGATTAATATCTAGCAATGATTGCCCTTTGAGGTTTTCTAATTTCACTTTTAAATTTGACATTTTTTTTTGAACAAGAAAATCTACTTCAGAGCGATTCACTTGGTGAATCGCAACTTTCTTTAACTCAAAGACTCCTTGGGTGTTTAACCAACCAATACCGCCTGCCAAAGCTGCTCCAATCAATAGAACCAAAAAAGAAAATAATAATAATCGTCCAACAACTATTTTCCGCATCCCAATTTATTCTACGACAAACGCCTAGAAAAAACTCCATAGAAAAATTTAGAAACCACAAAACCTCTACAATGGTCTGGATCAATTAAGCAATACAAAATCTCTTAACTAAACAAACACTCAATAGAAACAAGCAAGTTCAAGACAACTGAAGCCGATCTTTAATACACTTCAAGAAAGACTTAAAAAGTACAACAAAGTAGGCGCCTCTTTTAACCAACCCCTAAGAGAACCCCAATAAAATCACCTCGCTCTCTAGGTGAATTTCTTTTCTCTCCTTTACCGTCAAATAAATATGATTGATTAATTCTTTTACATCTTTAGCTGAAGCCTGCCCTGTATTAATAATAAAATTGGCATGTTTTTCTGAAACCTGCGCCCCTCCTATAGAAAACCCCTTCAGCCCACACTCCTCAATTAATGCTCCAGAAGACGCTCCTTGTGGATTTTTAAAAACTGATCCACAACTTGGTTTATCTAAAGGCTGTTTAGACAACCTCCTCTTATTCGCCTCAATCACCAACCCCCTCACTCTCTCATCAGGGTGATTCGGCCACTTCAACCCTACTTTCAAAATTACACCAGGCCCCCATCCCTGGCAGTGACGGTAAGCCCATTCCAAATCTTTATGATTATAACGCTTTACAAAAACATTCTTACGATCATCCCAATTTAAAACATCAACCCACTCGACAATCTCTACAAATTCACGTGGAGCTAGCTCCTCTCTTACTCCAGCATTCATAGCCACCCCGCCACCAATGTCTCCAGGTAACCCAGATAAGAACAATGCTGGAGATAATTTCTTTTTTAAATAAGCACGCATGATTTCGTGTTTAGGTGTCCCCGACATCACTGACATATAATAAAAATTTTCATCAACAACCTCTTCAAAACCAACTATTTTCTTGGTCGACAAGACTAAACCAGGAATTCCTTCATCACTAATGAGTACATTAGTCCCTCCCCCTAAAACCGTTATAGGTAAATCTTTCGATAAGGCCCAACGTACATTTTCCAGAAACCCATCTATATCACTCGGTTGACTCCAAAACTCAGCCCCCCCACCAACCTTCCAGGAAGTATAAGAGGACAAACTCACATTTCTCTCTATACCATAAGGGCCATTCATGATTTCAACAAACTCTCTTTAACGCTCATTCCTAACTTCCAACCGTCCCCAGCTCCAAGAGTCAGATAAACATCCCCCTCTGAAAGAATCTGACAGCTTTTTGACACAACTTCATTTTTAGACAAATAAGACACGCGTGGATGAGAAATTTCAGCTACCAATCTCTCGCTATCAACTCCCTCAATAGGAGATTCTCCTCCTGGATAAATATCTGTCACAATTACCTGATCAGCTAACTCAAAACATCGTGTAAACTCATGCCACATATTTTGTGTTCTCGTGTAGCGATGAGGTTGAAACATCACAATAATTCTTCTTTCTTCAGAGAATTTTTCTTTAAATCCCTGAAGAGTTGCTCTTACCTCTGTAGGGTGGTGAGCATAGTCATCATAGAAAAGAACTCCCTCAGCCTCTCCCTTTAGTTCAAAACGCCGCCCCACTCCTGTAAAAGTTCTTACACCTCTAGCGCAAACTTCAAAATCAATTCCACAAGAAACCCCACAAACAATACCCGCAAGAGCATTAAGAGCATTATGGCGACCAGGTAGAGGAGAGTAAAACTCCCCTAATTTCTCGCTAACAACACTCCCTGTACTTTTAGTGGAACGACGATAAACCTCATAGCTACCTTTTTCACCTTTAAGATAAAAATCATTTTCTTCATCAAAACCATAAAAAAGAACTCTTTTTGGAAAACCTTGAAATAAATCACGAACATCCTTATCGTCACCACAAATAATTCCATGACCATAAAAAGGAACCTTCAAAGCAAATTGATAAAACGCCTCTTGTAAATTTTGAAAAGATTTATAGTGATCCAAATGGTCCGCGTCTATATTTGTAATAATAGCCACCTCTGGACTTAATTTAGAAAAACTCCCATCACTTTCATCAGCTTCAGCAACAATCCATTCTCCCTCGCCCAACATAGCTGTCGATTTAATTAAATCCAGACGTCCCCCAACAACAATAGTCGGGTCCGTTTCCCCCTCAAGAAAAATAGAAGCCAGAATACTAGTTGTTGTCGTTTTTCCGTGAGTCCCTGCAACAGCAATTCCTCTTTTAAAACGCATAATTTCTGCCAAAGCCTCAGCCCGAGGAATCACTGGAATACCTTGCCTCCTCGCCTCGACTAACTCCTCATTACTGTCTTTCACAGCACTAGAATAAACTAAAACATCAATTTGATGAATAAACTCTTTTTTGTGCCCCAGAAAAACAGTCACTCCTAACTCACACAGTCTTTCTGTTTGAGTGTTTTGTGACAGATCACTCCCCTGTACAACAGCTCCCATATTATGTAAAAGCTCTGCCAAACCGCACATACCTATGCCGCCAATCCCCACAAAATGAAAACGTGCATCTATTAATTTCATCTTCTATCCTTGTAATAACTTCTGAGCTATGGTCTCTGCCGCCTTAACTACATGTAAACTACGAGCCTCTTTCCCCATTCTTTGTAATCGATCTGGAGCTCGTACAAATTCCTTTATTTTTTCAACTAATATTTGCCCATTAAGATCTTTCTGTAAAATTATTTCTGCCGCTTGCCTAGCTACTAACTCCTGAGCATTTTTTCTTTGATGGTCATCTGCTGCAGTAGGCAATGGTACAATTAGAGCAGGACGCCCTGCTGCCATTAACTCAGCAATTGTCGAAGCCCCTCCACGGCAAATCACTAGATCAGCCCAATTCAAATGTGACGCCATATCATGTAGATAACCTCTTACATCAACAAATGAAAACCTATTCTCATAGACTTTTTTTATAGCATCAAAATTTCTACGCCCTGTTTGATGAAGCACCTTTACACAAAGATTTTCTTTAGCCAACCCTTCACAAGCCTCAACAACTGCTTGATTCAATGCTACAGCTCCCTGGCTACCACCAAAAACTAAAATATTTAATGAATCATCATTTTTTTCTACAATTGAAATTTTCTCGATGTCTCGCCTTACAGGTAATCCTACTTTTTCTACAAAACGATTTTTCAATCGAAATTTAGCTTTATCGAATACTACAAAACAACGATAAACAAAAAATGCAAGAATACGATTTGTCATCCCAGGGAAAGCATTAGGTTCCCACAAAAACGTTTTCCTCCTCATCAAAGAAGCCATCAAAACAAAAGGGCCTGAAGCATACCCACCAACTCCCAAAACAGCAACAGGCCTTAGTTTCAATACTAAATAAACACTTCTTAACAAAGCTAATGGTAACCCTAAAAGGGTTTGTAATTTCCCCAGGAAACCCCCGTCGTAGTTTAGCTTACCTACTCTTAGTAGATGTAATGAGAAACCTTCACGAGGAACAATTTGTTCCTCTAGACCTCCATGAGCTCCAATAAAGTGAATATTCACATCTTTCTCTTGAGACTGTAACGCCCGAGCAATGGCGATTCCAGGGTATATATGACCCCCAGTTCCCCCACCTGCTATAACAATATTTTTCAAAATCTAACCCTATGAGCAAAAGAACTTCGACGAGGCCTCTTCCGACCTCCTGATTTTTGATTAACAAAACGCTCAACATTGAGCAACAACCCCATACAGAAAGTCATCATCAATAATGAACTACCTCCATAACTAATAAATGGCAATGTTAACCCTTTAGTTGGCAATAACCCTAAGACCACTCCCACATTGATAAAGACATTCAGAGCAAAAGTCATCGTGAGCCCTATTGCAAGAGCCCGTGAAAAAATATCTTCTGCTTTTAAAGAAATTTGGAAGCCTCTAAAAATAACAAATCCATAAAGTGTCATTATAAATAGAAAACCAATAAAACCAGCCTCCTCTCCTAATACGGCCAAAGTGAAATCAGTATGAGCCTCCGGTAGATAAAATAATTTTCCTTGTCCTTGCCCTAAACCACTACCAAAAATACCACCCGAATGAAAAGTCAGCATACTCTGAATAACCTGAAAACCTTTCTCTTGGGCATCAGACCACGGATCCAAAAAAGCCATCACTCTAGCTCGACGATAAGGAACTTCCATCACAAGAAAATAAAAAGCAGGGATAGCAGCTAAAACCGCTCCTGAAATAAAACGCCATTTTAACCCAAAAGAGAAAAGAATAGCTGCCGTCACTGAAATGCAGATAGCAAAAGATCCAAAATCTGGTTGTTTTAAAAGAAGCAACAATGGTAAGGAAAATATGAGAAGCTTAATCCCCCAGTCTAACCAATAGCTTTTAAACAAAGACTTACGAGAAGCTAAACATGTAGCAACAAACAAACTCAAAGTTACTTTTAAAAGCTCTGAAGGCTCAAATCTTAACCCCAAAGGAAGCGCCAACCACCTTAGCGCCCCTCCAGCACGAACACCTAACCCCGGAATAAAAGTCGCCAACACACAGAAACTAGCAAAAACCCATAGAACCCAACCTGCTTTCTCGATCCACTTAAATGGCATTTGCGAAGTAAAAAACAAAACACCTATAGCTAAAAAACTAAAAGCCAACTGTCGGCGGAAAAAGAAAAATCCATCACCTAGTGATTCTGCAGCATAAATAAAACTAGAACTATAAACCTGAACAAGTCCAATTCCCATGAGAGCGATCACTACTATCAATAACCCACGATCCACTCTTTGCAATCCTGCCCCCTCGCATCACACCACTTACCCCATTATAGCTATAAGTTTCTAGGGGGCGCAATCAAAGTGCTCTTTTTTCTAATAAGTCTTGAGAGAGCTCTAATTCCCCAGAGATAAGGACTTCAAAAGGCTTCAGTGCATTCAGGATACATTCACCTACTAATAAAAAAGGCCTCTCACTTATAAGAAGCCTTCATTTTACAGAGCCTTTCGCACTAAAATTTTAGTTAAAAGTACTCACTATTTCCTTAAAGTATTGCCCTCTTTCAATATAACTATCAAATAAATCAAAACTAGAGCAGCCTGGAGATAATAAAATTTTATCACCAATACGAGATTTTTGAAAAGCTACATGAATAGCTTCTTCAAAAGTTCCAATTAAAAATGTCTCCGACTCATCACCAATATCACGATTAATGCGCTCTTTAGCTTCACCAACCAAAATTAGAGTTTTAACCTTCTGACGCACAACTTGACGTAAAGGCTCATAATTCAAATTAGTGTCCTTGCCGCCTGCAATCAAAATAACATTTTCGTTAAAAGACTCTAGAGCCCTTAGAACAGAGTGTACATTTGTTGCCTTAGAATCATTATAAAACTCAACACCACCGACTTTTCTAACATACTCAAGGCGATGAGCTATCCCCCGAAACTTAGACATAATACTTCGAATAGCTTCATTTGTCGCACCATGCTCACGTGCAGCTAACATCGAAGCCATAAAGTTTTCAACCGAGTGAACTCCTCTCATTCTAAGACCATCAATAGAAAAGCTTTCAATCTCGGGGCCCGTGCGCACCCGCACCTCTTTACCAATATTGACTGCGCCACCAATATTCATAATTTGTGGTTCCAAAGACGATTTGCGTGAAAAGTAAAAAATACGCCCACGCTGTACAGCTGGGTCACGAGCCAATTCCACAACCGCATTATCATCTGCATTTAAAATACTTGTCGTTGCTTGATTCGTATTAAGAAAAATTCTTCTTTTAGCGTTAATATAATCTTCCATAGACTTATGACGATCGAGATGATTCTCTGCCAGATTAGTAAAAACAATATTTGACGGACAAAAGGTCTCTACATGCTCTAGCATAAAACTAGACACCTCCATCACCACTACATCAGCCTTGTTTTCTCTTAACAAGTACTCTGTCGCTGGAAGACCATAATTCCCGCCCAGCCAAACATCCTTACCTGACTCTTTCAAAAACAGCTCGATCAATTTGCAAGTTGTCGTTTTTCCATTAGTCCCGGTTACCGCAATAATTGGTTCTTTGATAAACTGAGCGGAAAACTCAAACTCACCAGTTACCTTTACCCCATTATTACGAGCATAATCAAAAATCTTTAATTGAGGGTTTATCCCCGGACTTAAAACAATAAGATCCTGCTGCAAAAATGTCTTAGGTGAATGACCACCTAAATCATAATTCACCTCATAACCTTCCAACGCTTCTAGAGCTGTAGCCAACTCAGGTCTGGACTTATGGTCGCTTATAGTTACGTTGGCATTATACTTAACAAGGAATTTCACTAAAGAAACCCCTGAACGCCCAAGGCCGACAATCAAAATCTTCTTATCTTTTAACTCTTCTAATTGCATCATCTACTAATTACCTCAATTTTAATGTGCTAATACTCAAAATAGCTAATAAGATCGAAATGATCCAAAATCGAATAATGATCTTAGACTCATCTAAACCCTTCAATTCAAAATGATGATGAATTGGAGCCATTCTAAAAATTCTTTTTCCAGTTGTCTTAAAAGAAATCACCTGAGTGATTACCGATAAAGCTTCGACGACAAAAATCCCCCCTAACAAAACCAAGAGCAATTCATTTTTAGTCAACACAGCCATAATTCCTAAAAAGCCACCAAGACTCAGGCTCCCCACATCTCCCATAAAAACCTGTGCAGGATAAGAGTTAAACCAAAGAAACCCCAAACCAGCCGCAACAACCATCGCACAAAAAGGAGCTAGCTCCCCAACACCTGTTATATAAGGGATTTGCAAATATTCAGCCAAAGTGAAGTGACCAGCAACATAAGCAAAAAGAGCAAAAGTACCAGCACACACAATAACAGGGAAAATAGCCAAACCATCTAGCCCGTCAGTTAAATTAACACTGTTCGCACATCCAACCACAACAAAAGTAGCGAAAGGTATATAAAACAAACCCAGATCAAAAACTATATTTTTAAAGAAAGGAACGTGAAGCTCGGTAGGGAAATCACAAAAATAAACTAAATAAGCTACTACTCCACCACTGATTAAAAATTCCACTAATAAACGAATTTTACCAGAAAGCCCTTTACTATTTTTTTGATTTACCTTCATTGAATCATCAATATAGCCAATGATACCGAAACCGAACGTAACAACTAAAGCAGACCATAAAAGAGGGTTCAATAAATCTGCCCAAAGTAAACAGGGAATCAAAATACTCATAAGAATCAAGCCACCACCCATCGTAGGGGTTCCCGCTTTTTTCAAATGAGATTCCGGACCATCCTCGCGAATACTTTGTTTCATTTGTTTACGAACCAAACGTTTAATAAAACGAGGGCCAGATAACCAAATTAACAAAAAGGCTGTAAAAAAAGAGATAAACGTACGAAAGGTAATATAACGAAAGACATTAAAGCCAGAGATCTGATCTGACAAAGAGTAAAGCCATTGGTATAACATGAAACCCCAAACCTCTCTGGACTCATCCAAAAACTAATTTCTAGCACAAAACGACTATCAATGGCAAGAGAAACATTCTATCCTGTTGATATTATTAAAATATTCCTCCTTTTTTCCCTTGGTTATTTTCAAAGAAATCAAAGTCTATACTCAAAGCCGCTGCCAACATCACAGATTTATGCGTTGCTTTCCAGCCCCAATTACCAAAATCTACGGCAAAACTGTCAGCGTCACTAAGGGCCTCTTTTAAGACCCCTTGCCACTTTTTATTAATTTCACCAACTTTTTCATTACGTAAATTAAAAATAGGGAAATGCCACAACCTCCATAAAGGGGAGCGAATATAGCCAAATACCTCACCATGCTCATCGAGTAAATCATATTTTTTATAAATAATCCCAAATCGTCTTTTTACGCTACCTAGATAACACCCTTTATCATCTCTCACATTAAGATCAGAAAAAAAGAAAAAGAAGGGACGAAAAAAAAACAACAAAGGTGCCTTGTCCTCATTCATAACATCTATCTCCAAAGGCCGATGAGATCGCAAAATCAAACGCTTGAACCTCATTGACCAACCCCCAGGGCGCTCTACAATAGCCCCTCGAAATTCTCCTTGAACGTTTGACAGGCGATAGGAATTCTTCGTCTCCCAATCCGTAACAATTTCCCAAAATTCTTTTTTTTGTGACACAATCATTTTCTGCTCAAGATCTAATAGATGCTGATAAGACATCGCTAGCTTCATACTTACTCCTTCATACCTAAATCATCACTCATTCCCCAGGCCTTCAAAACTTGCTCTAATTTTTTCCCACGAGACCCCTTCAAGACAACTAACTCAAAATCCTGCAATCTATCTTTGTATTCAAGTGCCTTATCCTCTAAAAAACTATCCGAACAAAAAACATCTCCCTGAAAACCCACTTTACCTAATCCCTTTATAAAAGACTGAGAACAAGACCCTATAAACCAAATCTCTTCCACACTTACCCCTGCCAACTCACCAGTTTCTTCATGAACAGCTCCTGCCTCACTTCCCATTTCCAACATTTCACCTAGAATAGCCAAGCGCTTCTTGCCTTTCCGAGGAGTGTTATTCAAGTTCTCAAATAGCACTCCCATACTCTCTGGATTTGCATTATAAGCATCAAAAACAATCTGTACATCTTTATAAACAAGAACCTGATTCCTCCCCCAATGACTTTGACATTTCCTTAATCCTTGCCAAATTTCTTCGCCAGTTAAGCCCAAAGCTAAAGCTAAAGTACTTGCTGCCATCAAATTTTGCCCATTATGATATCCAAACACATTCACATCACAAGAGCCTTGAGCTCTCCCTATAACTCCCTCTAGTTTAAGAGATTCAACTCCCTTGCCATTAACTTTAAAACTCACATCACAAGCCGTATCTTTTTCACTAAAAGTCATTAGGCTCATACCTTTATCCAACCACCTGCCTCTCATTTTTTTGGTAAATGAATTATCTAGATTAAAAACTCCAACCTGTGTTAATGAGTTTTGATAAATCTCTTCCTTAGCATCAGCCACATCTTGTAATGTCGGAAAAAACTCTAGATGGGCTCTCCCTACATTTAAACAAATAACTATATCTGGTTCAGCTATTTCCACCAAGCGCGTTAACTCTCCTTTATGATTCATTCCCATTTCACAAATCACAATTTCACAATCCTGTGGAGCCTCCAAAAGAGTCAAAGGAACCCCCCAATGATTATTAAAACTCCCACGACTCCCATAAACTCTTCTGAATTGCTCTAAAACCTGCATAGTGAACTGTTTTGTTGTGGTTTTGCCATTAGACCCAGTTATTCCTACAACTTTAAAACCACAACGACGACGCCAGTAACATGCTAAATTTTGCAAAGCAACAAGCGTGTCTGAAACTTTAATTACAGTCACACACTCTTTAATACTTTCACTCACATCCTCATGGACCACTAAGACACTAGCGCCTGACTCAAAAGCTGATTCTAAAAAGTGATGTGCATCAAAATTATCACCCTTAAGAGCAAAGAAAATCTTTCCTTTCAAATCTTGCCGAGTATCACTACCCACTCCAGAAAAGCTATTCTTTAGTTGTGATAAAAGTTTACCTTGTACACCCTGAACTAAATCTTCAAGACTTAACATCCATGCCATTTAAAAGATCCTTCGCCACTTTATAGTCATCAAACGGAAATATCTGATCTCCAACAATCTGTTCACACTCATGCCCTTTTCCAGCAATCACAACCACATCTCCTGGTTGAGCTATCGCAAAAGCATAACCAATAGCTTCTTTTCTTTGACTCTCTTGTTTCACACTGTTTTTTAAAAAACCAGAAGAAAACCCTAAACTAACCTGATCAATAATTGCTTCAGCCTCTTCAGTTCTTGGATTATCTGATGTTAAAACAACAAAATCAGAACCTCTTTCAGCTGCTTTAGCCATCAAAGGACGTTTTTCCTTATCTCGATCACCGCCGCAGCCAAAAACCGTAATAATACGATTTTCTAACTTCAATTGTTCTCTCAACTGTTGCAAATTTAATAAAATTTTATCCAGAGCGTCTGGGGTGTGAGCATAATCTACAAAAACACTCAAATCACAGGAGTTTGGAACAAATTGTAATCTTCCCGGAACACCTAAAAAATTCTTCAATGCCTTAGCACAGACTTCCAATTTTAAGTTAGCAACTACCCCCACGGCCAAAGCAGCTACAGCATTTTGTATATTAAAAGAACCAATCAATGGTAAATGGATCTCTATATTTCCTACTGGTGAATACAACCGAAAACAGCTCCCATCAAAATTCTGATAAAGAATTTCGTATTCAAAATCACAATTTTTCTCACTAGATTTTTTCCCATAACTCCAAACTTTTAAATTTTCACGAGAGCCCTCGCCAAGTCTTTGAATCAGCATAGTCCCAAAATCGTCATCTTTATGAATAATGGCGTACTTCCTCTTCTTACTAGAGTTCCTTAGAAAGTAAGAAAACAACAACTCCTTTGCTTGAAAGTATTTCTCCATACTCCCGTGGTAATCCAAATGATCCTGAGTTAGATTCGTAAAAATCCCTATATCTAAATCAACAGCCTCGACTCTTCTTTGCAAAAGTGCATGACTAGAAATCTCCATAACCACAGCTTTTCCCTTATGCAGGAGAAAATCTTTTAATCGGGAATGCAAAGTTATGGGATCCGGTGTCGTTAACGAAGAATTCCATATTTGGTCTTTGATATGATGATCTATAGTTCCCATCACTCCTGTGGTCATGCCTCCTTCGTTTAAAATACTTTCGACCATATAAGCAGCCGTCGTTTTCCCATTAGTCCCTGTAATTCCAACAGAAAAAAGTTCCTTAGAGGGCTCCTCCAAATACTGATGAATCAAGTACGCCAAAAATTGACGAGAGTCTTCTACATGCAAAACTGTTCCTATATAATCAGAAGGAACCATGGAGGCATCTTCAACTACAACAGCTGCTGCTCCTTGAGAACAGGCTTCAGAGACAAATAAATGCCCATCAAACGCCCCCCCTCGAACAGCTATAAAAATATCATCTTTATGGAATTGACGACTATCAGTACAAATACTCGAGAAACTACCTTTCTTTTGCACCTTTAATAAAAAATTATTCACCAAACTGGCTGTCGTAGATAAACTCATCACTTTATTCCAATAAAACTTCAACAGTTTTATTTTTGGGGATAGGCATTCCTGGAGCTGGCCACATACGGCTCACTCGCCCTACCCCCTTCACCTTTAACTTTAAACCACTTTGACCTAACACATGTAAAACTTCTCTCAAAGTTAATTTTTTTAAATTGGGAACAGAACTACTCTCTTCCACATCTATCTTTAAGTCCTGGCGAATTTGCCTAACAGCCTTCACCTGTAGAGATGAACGCACTCTCTTCCCTTTCCCCTTGGGGATAATATTCTCTTCACTTAAAAGAACAGGAGAGAGCCCATAATTACGAACAGCAAAAGACGCTACTTTTGAAAATACAGGAGCCGCCACTTGAGAACCATAGTAACCATTTCGTGGATTATCTACTGCAATGTAAATTACAAAACGAGGAGTATGAGCTGGAATAAAACCTGCGAAGCTAGAAATATATGCTCCCTTTAAATAACCTCTCCCATTAGGATCTACTTTTTGAGCTGTTCCAGTTTTACCTGCCACCGGAAACCCACGGACACGCGCATTAGCTCCAGTCCCCTCTGCCCCTGTAACACCCATTAACATGATCCTCATTTTCTCAGCTTCTTCCTCTGATAAAACTCGATGAATTTCTTTTGGTCTATTTTTTTGTAGATTTTTTACCAACGATGGCTGAAATAATCGTCCACCATTAGCAATAACTCCATAAGCATTAGCTATCTGTAAAGGACTTGCTGCCATTCCATGCCCAAAAGAAACATTGCTTAATAAATGCTTGCGCCAAGGCAAAGAATGTACAATCCCTTTAGCCTCTCCTGGGAATTTTATTTTTGTTTTCCCCCCAAATCCAAAGTCCAAAAGAGTTTTCCTGAAAAGTTTACTTCCTAAGTCAAAAGCCACTTTAGTTGTGCCGATATTAGAAGATTTCGCAAGAATTTCACTCACAGTTAAATTTTTAAAAGCATGTTTACGGTCCGCCTCACGAATCGTTCTTTTCCCAATACGCATAGAACCGTTTTCACAATAATAACTTGTATTAGGAGCAACAATTTTCTCTCTCAATGCTCCGGCAATCACAAAAGTTTTCATTGTGCTACCTGGCTCAAACATATCGGTCACAGCACGATTTTTACGGAAAATAGCTTCATATTTACGTGGCTGGTTCGGATTAAAATCAGGAACCGAAGCCATAGATAATATCTCAGAGGTTTGGGCATCTAAAACAATTCCAACAGCTGAATCAGCATCATGTACCTCTACAGCATGCTTCAGCTCTTTTTGTAAAACGTACTGCAATTCACTATCAATAGTTAGATGAATATCTTCTCCATCTCGTATTGAATTAAACAGATACTCTCCCTCTACTAAAGAACGACCTCGAGCGTCTTTTAATACCTCTACTTTCTTATTCTCTCCTTGAAGAATAGAATTATATTGCTGTTCCAGCCCCTCCAACCCCTTATCTCGACCAACAAAACCCAAAACCTGTGCCAATAAATTATCATTTGGGTAAAGCCTCTTTGGCTCTCTAATAAAACCTAAACCCCTTATCTTCCATGAACTAATAAAGTCTCTCTGTTCCTTTGATAAGTACCGCTTAATCCAAGTAAAACGACGCTGCTTTTTCTTCATTTTTTTAAGTATTTTTCCCCTAGGTATTTTTAAATAACGAGAAATTTTCTTGGTAATTTTGTGGGGTTGTTTAATTAATTTAGGATCTGCAAAAAGTGAATAAGAGGTCACAGAAAAGGCTAGTGGCTTTCCTTTGCGATCATAAATCCCTCCTCTTTTGGAACGTAAAGTAATCGTACGGCTAAATTGCTTATTTTTAAGATTTTGCAATCTTTCATTTGGAAAAACCTGTAAGAACCCAGCTCGCCCAATCAATAAGATCCATAAACCAAAAACAACAGAGAATAGTCCTATGATACGTCCTTTCAAATTTAATTCCCCTTTTGGTCAATAGCTATTCTAGATTCTGTTAACAATACAATTTGTCCACTCCTAGCATTTCTCAAAGTAAAATCACTTTTAGCCAACTGCTCAATAAATTGAGGTCTTTGTCTTTTTGCAAGATCTATCATTTTTAATTGTTGTTCTTCTCTTAATTGACTTAAATTTCTTCTCATCTTCAAAAGCTGATAGCCTTGATATCTCATCTCCATTTTAATAAAAACAATAACAAACAATATTACCGTGATAATCAAAACACTTACTAAGGGTTTAAGCTCTTTCCATTTATCCATTATACAGTCACCTCTTGTGCAAACCCTTTTTGAAAAGCCCTCAACTTAGCACTACGAGACCTAACATTTCTCTCTAATTCATGGACAGAGGGAGCAATCACCTTTCGGTTAACCAGGCGGCCTTGATCCTGATGCGATTTAAATAAACTTTTAACTAAACGATCCTCTAAAGAATGAAAGGAAATAATAGCTAAACGCCCACCTTCATTAAGGCTCTCTATCATACCAGGGATAGCTTGCCTAATAGCTTCCAACTCCCCATTAACTTCCATACGCAAAGCCATAAAGTACAAAGTTGCAGGATGATGACCTTTCTTTCTCCATCCATCAGTCTTCTCAATCAGCGACGAGAGTTCTGAAGTTGTCGAAATTTCTTTTTGCTGTCGTCGTTCAATAATTTTTCTAATCACTTTTCCTGGTGAACGAATCTCCCCTAGATCACGAAAAATATGCCAAAGTTTTTCCTCTGAATAAGAGTTTACGATAACAGCCGCATTTAAGTCCTGCCCTTGGTTCATCCGCATATCTAAAGGACCATCACTATAAAAACTAAAACCTCTTTCTGGAACATCCAATTGTGGAGAACTCACCCCTAGATCTAAAAGCATTAAATCATAATATTTAGGAATCTTTCCTCTACCTCTAAGATCGGAAAAAGTAGAGAAATCATTTGCCACAATTTGTAAGCGTTTTTGTGCAATTTCTGTAGAAAACTTACTTTGAGCATATTTAACAGCAGTCATATCCTTATCTAATGCTGTAGCTTGAAGTCCAGGAAACTCGCTGAACATCAAACGCAAATGCCCACCTCGTCCAAAAGTTCCGTCAAAATAGGTTTTAGGGCTAAAAACCTTTTCTTCAAATTGAATTTTGTACTTATTAACCTTTGGTAAAGAGACTTGGTAATCCCCTTTGAAGACAGCTAAAACTTCATCACCCAAAACTGGAATATGACCAGATTCATTAGTGTCATCGTTAGGTAACATCACCAAAGCTCTATCTCCGTCCTGGAAAAGCAATCAAAAGAGACACTGTCTTATTTGATGCAATGCGACCATCTCTCCTAATACCGTGTTTTTATTTTAATTTCTGCCTTACACAAGGGTCAAGCCATTGACCTCAAACACGGCATTTAAAGAAAAACTTAGGCTAAGGCATAGGGCGACAATAAACTAGACCTTTATGCCAAATATGCTAGGCTGAGAAAGGATGACTTGCGGAAGTATCTTTGAGGGGATCGTATAGAAAATGATTAAATGTCCAAAATGTCACTTTGAACAACCTCAAGATCAATATTGTGCTAATTGTGGCATTGATATACTTCACTACATACCCCCGTCACCATCTTTTACAAAAAAACTAGCTACCAGTACTATTTTTCACGCCGTCGTCTTTGTAATTATCGTAATAAGCGTTATTACCTGGATTCAAAGTGACAGACAAAAAGAGATTCGCTCTCGTGTTGCCTTTCTCCAAGGTAACCCTATAGACAGTAGTGAACAAAAAAACATTGATGTACAAGTCAAAGCTCCACCTATAATAAATACCAAGCGGTCTCAAGAAAAACTTGTTTTAAATCCAAAAATTAAAAAAACTCCACATCCTTTAGCAAAACTCGCTTCAACTCGTACATACGCTATATCCAAACAAAAAGTTCAACCCCCTATTCCCAAAGGGGTTTCCATTCAATTTATTGAAATCGACAAAACAGCCTTGCAATCTTTGATTGATACAAAAGGAAGCCGTACACAAAACTTCGGCAATCTCCAATCAACAACAGTCCCTAACTTGTCAAAACAATTAGAATTACAATCACGAAGTACTAAAACTCTACATAAAACAAATCGACGACTTAACTCACCTACTCATCAGTTATTTCTTGGAGTAGAGGGAACAAGTAACGACTACGATATTGGTTTAACCACCTTACTTATTTATCGTTCCTCTGAATCTTTTCCTCTGACTGGAGAAATAGAACTCCTCACGTCGTTCTATAACAACCCACAAGATGACTTCCCTACAAAAGAATCCTTTCAAGAGAACTTTTCTCTGAATTTCAATCAAGGACTTATTATAACAGGCCTTATAAATCCTCGTAAATTAAATGAGGACGAGCGCGACCTCTATAGCCAATCTCTGTTAAAAATTTTTCAATCTGAAAAATTTTTAACAGCTCAATCAGTTTTTGCTATTATCCTCACCGTTCATGCAGACTAAAACTTCAGATATCAAGGGTATACCTAGACTTGACCCCTATTGATTTAAGAGGTTACATAATAAAGAACTCACTTTACCAAGGGCATATAAATGGATCAATTGACTCTTTCTCCACTAATTACAAAAGAACAATTGCAAAAAAGAATAGAAGAAATTGGTCAGGAACTCACCAAGAAGTTTCAAGGCGAAAAACTCATAGCCATTTGTGTTTTAAGAGGTTCTTTCATGTTCTTCGCTGACCTTGTTCGCCATATAGATGCAGATATTTCATGTGAATTTTTTGGCGTATCAAGTTATGGAAATTCGACACAATCATCTGGTGAAGTTAAAGTTACACTCGATTTAACAACACCTATAGATGGACAGAATATTATTCTTATTGAAGACATTGTCGATACAGGCCTAACAATGAACTACCTTAAAAATACCCTCAATGCTCGTAAGCCAAAAAACCTCACAACTGTAAGCTTACTCTATAAACCAAATGCAATTAAAGAGCCTTGTGACATAGACTACGTAGGCTTTGAAATAGAAAATGAATTTGTTGTTGGGTACGGATTAGATTACCAAGGATATTACCGCAATATTCCTTACATAGCTAAAGTTACAAACCTCAATTAAAATAGAATCATATTATTCTTAAAAACTGGTTAGAAACTCATCCAATACCTGGAGTTCAACCTCAAGTCTAATGGAAACACTTTTTTATCAACCTTTCAATGAAGGTGGTGACCCCCATGAGTCATCATCAATAGCAAAGAAAACAGTAACGAAGAGCTCATCACAATCCACAAGCCATGTTTTCGCTTTAAAGCCAAAGACAGAAGATGAAAAAAACAAACGTAAATTAATATGCCCGTCGCAATAGATAAGGTTAAAGATTTAAGCATTAAAAATTGATTGAGGAAATTTCCCAAAAGAGCCCCAGACAATAGACTTCCGCCGACACTCATACTTAAATACTGAGCTGCTTTTTTCGATAATCCTCCAGCCAAAGCTAAACTCGCCACTAATATCCCATCAGGAAGTATATGAAAAAATAAGCCTAAGCTTACCAGCGCACCAGTTTCTCGACCTATCATAAAAGCAGAGGATATTTCAAATCCATCAAAAAAAGCACAAACAAGCAAACACCCCATAGCCGAACAAGAAGCCTGCTGGGATAACAAATGACTATGATTATGTTGATGATGAGAACCATGATGACAAGAATGATGCTCTTCCTCTATTTTTAAAAAGTCTAAAAAAGATAATCGAGGAACAACAAAAATATCAAAAAATAACGCTCCTAAAACTCCTATTAAGATAAAAAAGCCTCCATATTTTTGCTCCAAAGCGTGAGGCATAAATTCTAAAAAAGCTATCGCTAGTAAAAGCCCAACACTTAAAGCAACAAGAAAACTCATTTTACTTTCGCTATACCAAGATGGTTGTCTTCGAACAATCCATACACCAAGAAATGAACTCAAAATAGCCATCACAATACTTACAATAAGAGCTAAACTCACAGGATTCTCCATATTAGGTACAATTTTGACAAAAACCTTCTGTTTGCAATAAATAAGAAGGGAAAGAGAACTGAATCTGTTCTTTTAACTCAACAAACCAACGACTTGTACTCTTTGGTACATCTATTTCTTTTGTCACACCACATTTTTGGCAATGAACTAATAGGTGTAATATTTGCTGACAAGATAAATGAGTACAGGCGATAAAGCCATTTTGCACATGATGGATCAAGTCGAGACTCTCTAAAACTTCTAAATTTCTATAAACAGTAGTTTGGTCTAAACCTTTACTTTTATCGCCAATAACCGAGAAAATTTTTTTTGGTGATAAAGAGACCTCTGCCTCAGACAAACAACTTAAAATCAATCTTCTTGTCTGAGTAATGCGATGGCCACTCTCCTTTAATCGACGGCACGCTAAAGAAACAAACTGATCTGAATGGCTCATTTTCTCCTCGAAATAAAAAAACCACAATATTGCAAACATATTGCATTAACAAGTGTTTTATGATTATTTTAAATGAGGATGCAGTTCTTACAACAAAGGGGAAAGAATGAAGTCTATTTATCATCATCTTTTTTTCATTTTTATATTAATAATTGGGTTCAACATAAAAGGGGTGACCTCCACTCAGCATAAAGCTCACGCCCACGGAGCTGGAGAAATCCAATTAGTTATCGAAAAACAAAAGCTAGAAATGCGCCTAGAAATACCAGCCTACAACGTTGTTGGATTTGAGCATGCTCCAAAAAATAAAAAACAAGAGCAGATCATTGTAAAAGCCATTCAATTTTTAAAGAAACACAAAAATATTGCGGTTTTAGAAGGTTGCAAAAATATTCAATTAAAAGTTACTTCCAGTCAAAAAAAACAACCTTCTCAACACTCCCACACTCATGACAATCATTCTGAATACGTAATCACATACAAAGCTCAATGCTCTAAAAAACCTGAAGAAATTACTTTCCGTTTATTTGAAAATTTCCCAGGAATTAAATCGATGAAAATCCTCTCTGTCGTAAACGACAAACAAAACTCTGGACAAATCACCCCTAACTCTCCTATTTATAAATTGTGAAAACCCTGCACGACATTTCTATCCATATTGAAAATCTTAAGTTCTCATGGGATGGAAAAACTCCTACCCTTGACCTTCCATTACTATCCATTAGAAAGGGAGAAAAAATTTTCATCAAAGGCCCTAGTGGCTGTGGAAAATCAACTCTTCTTAACCTAATTGGAGGAGTTCTGAGCCCCCAAGAAGGGCAGCTTTCTATACTCCAACAAGACTACACAAGAATGAACCAAAGCCAGAGAGACCATTTACGTGGAAGCTCAATGGGATTCATCTTTCAAATGTTCAACCTACTCCCCTATTTATCTATTTTAGAAAACATCACTCTTCCCTGTGAAACTTCAGCGCTAAAGAAAGAAAAAGCTCTTAAGCAATCCTCCTCAGTCAAACAAGAAGCTAAACGTTTATTGAACCATTTAAAACTGAATAAACTCTCTCCTTATCAACAAAAAGCAACAAGCCTCAGTGTTGGACAACAGCAAAGAGTTGCCACAGCAAGAGCTCTCATAGGCAGTCCTCAATTAATTATTGCTGATGAGCCAACATCCGCTCTAGATACAAGTAGTCGCGAAGCTTTTATTAAACTACTTTTAGAAGAATGTGAAAAAAACCACGCAACTCTTATCTTCGTAAGTCACGATCCATTTTTATCTTCGTTCTTCGACCGCACCATTGACCTACCTAAAATCAACAACGCTAACCGCATTGGTTCGGAGGATTAATGCAACAAAATATCTTTTTGATCTGGAAGATTTCCCTAAAAAGCATGCTCAACCGCCGCCTATCAACATGTTTAGCCATCATATCAGTAGCTCTCAGTGTCACTCTTTTACTTGGAATCGAACGCATCCGCTATGGTGTCCAAAATGGATTTGAAAGTACTATCTCCGGCACTGATCTTATCGTCGGGGCTCGCAGTGGCCCTATACAACTTCTTCTTTATTCTGTTTTTCATATTGGAACTCCCACTAATAATATTTCCTGGAAAAGCTATCAAAACATAAGTCAACACCCTGAAGTCAAATGGTCTGTTCCCATTTCCCTAGGAGACTCCCATAAAGGCTATCGAGTTATTGGAACTAAAAAAAATTTCTTCCAGTATTATAAATATGGCCGAAAACAAGCTTTATCATTTCAACAAGGCACTAATTTCATAGCTCCTCATCAAGCCGTTCTCGGTTATGAAGTTGCTAAAGCCCTTAACTACAATTTATCTTCATCTATTATTTTATCTCATGGAACTGGAAAAATTAGTTTTCAAAATCATGAGCAACAACCATTCTCTGTTGTAGGAATTTTAAAACAAACAGGCACCCCTGTCGATCGCTCAATCCTAGTCTCTCTGCAATCTATAGAAGCTATTCACGTAGGCTGGGAAGACGGAGCCCCACCCCTGCCTGGGCAAGAAACAACTAGAATTAACGAAAAACTTTTAGAACCAAAACAAATCACAACTTTTTTCTTAGGCCTTCAATCTAAGATCGGAATTTTTCACCTGCAAAGAGAAATAAACTCTTTTGAAGACGAAGCGCTAACCTCTATTTTACCAGGAGCTGTTCTACAACAACTTTGGCAATCTCTTTCATTTATTGAAACAACTTTGGTTTCCATTAGTTTTTTAGTTTTTATAACAAGTCTTTTTTCTCTGCTTCTCGCTCTTATGTCTACCCTAAATGAAAGACGCAGGGAGATGTCTATCTTACGTTCTTTGGGAGTACGCCCACCAATTATTTTTGCTCTTCTTGTTACTGAATCTACAATTTTATCCCTTGGAGGGATTCTTTTAGGAGGACTTGTCACTTATTTAGTTTTATCTATTAGTTCTCCATTTCTAGAAGCAAGCCTCGGTCTTCACATATCTCTTCATCAACTGACTTTTTTAGATGTTTTTTATATCTCAACAATACTAGTGTGTGCTGTAATAACAAGTTTACTACCGGCTTGGACTGCTTATAAAAACTCTATTGCCGATGGCCTAACAATTAAAATATAATATATACCTGTCTTACTTCAAAGGAATGTTACATGAATCAAAATCGTAATAAAAAATTTTGGCTCTTTATTAGCCTACCCCTTATTCTTCTTATAGGAATATCCATATTTGATTTATTAAGACCATCTAGTAAGATAAAACAAACTCTAATGCCAACTAAAGAAATCAAATGGCAAGACCTTGCTCAACTTAACTATAAAACAGGGGAAGCTCCAGATACCCTGAAAGCTCTTAATGGCAGAAAAGTTAAACTACCTGGTTTTATTGTTCCACTAGATGATAATTTCAAAGAGCTCACTGAGTTCCTTTTAGTCCCTAATGCACAAGCTTGCATTCATGTCCCTCCGCCTCCCCCCAATCTAATCGTACATGTCAAATTACCAAATCCAATTCCTGTAAAACAAGTCCATAATCCTTCTTGGATTTTTGGTACTCTCAAAATTGTGACCACTAAAAGTAAATATGGTAACTCCAGTTATCAAATGACAGTAGACCGTGTAGAAAAATACAACTATCAATAAAAAAACTTCACTAACTAAGAAACTAACTCAAAACAATTGCCTCAGACTGTTATTAGTTTTTTTTATGCTAACCCCTAAAATCTATGTAAATATAACAATTTTATTCATAAAAACCCCTCATACTTGCGCCTCTAATAAAATCTAAATATATCTTACCTTAACGTAAGGGGAATTTTATGTGTCAAAAGTCTGTCTTTCTAACAATTACTTTTCTTAGTTCATTAGCTTTTTCAAGTCTAGATACCCCTAGTAAGTTTAATATCGAAGAAGCTAAAAAGCGGTGCTACGATAAACCAAATCAGGAGGACATCGTTTACTCCAATGACTTCCCCTGGGGCATGAGTAAAAAGGGTATGCAAAAATCCTTCGATAAAATTTATCATACAGGTAAACGCTTAAAAGACAGAGCTTACTATTCTCCAAAGACACAATCATTTGTTCTCCCCCATTTTGGCGACAAGGAGGTTCGAATTACAGAACTCTTCCTAAAATCCATCACCTATCAAGCTGAAAAAGCACTCGAACGTAAATACGTTGATTTTTTATTCTTCCCAGATATGGGGCATGCGCATTTTTTTATCCCACAAAAACTTTATGACACCGTTCTCAACCCAATAGAAAAACAGCACTTAATGTATGAAAAAATGCTCGCTCACCCCAATATAAAAATGCTCTACCACACAGCAGAACAACTTAAAATGCAGGGAGAAGATAAAAAGCTTTTAACTGACCGCCATACTCAAAGACGCTTTTACACACGTAACATTGTCGGTAATAACAATGCCGACGCCAACCTAGACATCATCTTTGCTAGTGATTCATCTTCATTTAACACAGTCCGCGACTATCCAGGCACAAGATACTGGGGAGCTGGTTTTGATATTCACTCCACCTCTCAAGGATGCTTCGCTTATAACTACAAAGGGAAAACCTACTATTTTGATATCTCTTTAAGCTCTTTACCTTATAAACCATCAGAAAAAGACCAGTGGTCCGATTTCTATTGAGAAATTTTAAAATTACGATAGCTCTTCATTTATTAAGATTTACTCAAGATATTCTTTGTTCAGCTAGCTCCACTGTGTTTTGTAAAAGCATTGTGATCGTCATAGGTCCCACCCCTCCTGGCACTGGAGTCGCAGCGCTTACAAATCCATCCAATTCATCAAAACGAACATCACCACAAAGTTGATTTTTCCCTTTTTCATTTCCCAATCGATGAATACCAACATCAACAACAACTGCTCCAGGTTTAAAATCCTCTTTCCCCAAAAATTGAGAACGCCCTGCTGCCACAACTACAATGTCTCCGCTCTTTGTGTGAGTAGAAATATTTTGGGTTTTAGAATGACAAGAAGTTACCGTTGCATTTTCATCCAAGAGAAGATGAGCCACAGGCAACCCCACTAAGCGACTCCTCCCTAAGACCACAGCATGTTTCCCTTCTATTCCAACACCGTAATGCTTCAAAATTTCGACAACTCCCTTAGGAGTGCAGGGAGCAACACGTTTTTGCCCTGTATACAACAACCCTAAGTTCTCTGTAGTCAGACCGTCCACATCTTTTAGAGGATTTAATATTTCTAAAACCCTGTCCTGACTCAAGTGTCGAGGCAGAGGAAATTGAACTAAAACTCCGTCCACTCTATCGTCTTCATTTAGCTCCAAAATCAATTTGTCTAATTCTTCCTGAGTCACCGTTTCAGGTAAATGATGATGAAAAGATGCTAAACCAACATGCTCACAAGCTTTTACTTTATTTCGCACATAAACATGACTGGCTGGATCATCTCCGACAAGCACTACAGCTAGGCCCGCTGCTCTTTTATGTTTCCCCTGAAACTCCTGAACCCTTGATTTCAGCTCCTCACGAATAATCTGACTTGCTTTACGTCCATCTAATAGTAGCATATATCTCCCACCAATTACCCTTGCTCATCACTATTGAAATTACAAAAGTTTCCTTAATTCCTAATAAAATTAAAACCTTAGCTCTAACTTGACCTCGAGAGTGATCTCGAATAGTCTATGCTCGCTTATCTTCTTTATAAGGAACAAAACATGGCCAATGATAAAAAGAAAGTCAAATTATCAAAAGATGGGGCGTCTATTGACTATACCATTGCTGACAATGCCCCAACAAACCTTAAAAAGTTTCGTTCCAGCCCTGAAATAGAAGGTTTTTATCGCTTTGTCTACGAAAACGACTTACAAAGAGAAACTTTTGAAACTCTTGACCACTTAAAAAGGGAACGTTACGCAAAGAAAAAGCCTAAAGCTAAGAAAAAAACTTCATAAAAACAACGTTAATAACAACTTCCCGCCTTTTGCTTTCACGTATTAATAAAATACCTTTTCTATTTTTTAATTTTCCATCCGCTAACCGGAAATATATTCGAATTCTCTCTACATAACACAGAATTATCTATTCTAAATACATATAATTATTTGCACCTACTGAGTACCAAAATGAAATAAGTAGGAGAAATTAAGATGTATTTTCCATCAAAATTCACACATAAAGCCAATCTACATAATCAAAAAGGACAAGGAATGATCGAATACATTATTCTCGTTGCCTTAATGGCCATAGGAACTATCGGAATGGTCAGAGTACTCAGCGAAGGGATCAATGTTAAATTCAGCTCTATCACAGCCGCCCTACAAGGAGAATCCCCTGTGCGTCGCAGAGTGGATATTCCTGAAAATTGGCAAAAAAGGCGAACTTTAAAAGACTTCCTAAATGGCACAACAAGCTCTTCAAGAAAACAAAGCAATTCTCGAAAACATAAAAAATCTCGTTTATAAAAATATCTCTAACTTTTAAAATTAATGGGAATAACATCTATGGAAAAAAAATATTCTTCACAGTCAGGACAAGCTTTAATTGAAAGTTGTATAACTATTCTTATTACTATAAGTGCTATAAAATTCCTTTTATTCACTGGTTACAGTCTATATACCTCTGTACTCACTGAATATATCGTCTATGAAATGTCTATTTGTCGAACAAAAATCCTTAATTACCAACAATGTTTAAACTCCTATGAAAAACGAATTAAGCACCTCCTTCCATTAGGGAAATTACATACTTTTATGACTCACACAGGTAATAATGGTAAGGAAATATACAGTCATTTACAATTCAATATAGAAATCCCTTTTCTCAATTCCCCTATTACTTTTAATAAAAAATCTTTTTTGAAATTCCCCTTACTACCCAATAATGGCAGGCTGTGATGAACAAAGCTTATCGTCCCTATCGTCTTTTTCAATCTCACGGTTTTATTATTTCATCTCTTCCTTTTTTATTAACTTTAATACTTACACTTTTTTCTGTTATCTTTGCTACATTTTACATTCTACGCTTTCAACACAAATCACAATACCTATGTCGACAACAAGTCCTTAAAGCTCAAACAACTATGGGGAAAGCTCTACAAGATTTACTAAAACTTAATCAACCAGCCAAAATTCTTAATATCGCTCATAAAAACCTGAATTATATGCAGAACCTCTCTATTGTTCTCTTGTCGCCTCATTTATTCAAAATATTCTCTCACTTTAAAAAAGTTATTCTCTTGTTAAAAAAACAACTTAAAATCTGGCAAAAAATAATTATACATAAAGGCTATCTCGCTGCTAGTTTTCAACTTCAGCAATTTGTTATCTTATTTTACAAATGGATCAGAAAGGATTCTTCTTTATGGTTTAAAGAAAGATCTAGAACTTTCTCTTCAGCTAGGTTCAAGCGTACGAAATTGGCTGTTAAACCACATAAAAAAAGTAAACAAGATGTTGCTATTTATAAAGTAATTAAAAATTTCTCTGAAAAACAAAAAATAACAGCTGAATGGTTTTTTTCTTTTAGAACAACGAAAATAGGCTGGTTATTTTCGAAACTCCCTAAAACTCATCTAAAATCTAACTGCACAGCCACCTTAATTCAAAGAAATAACAAGTGGGTACCTATTCTCTATTAAAAACGATAAATAAAAATACGGAGCACTCCAATTAATCAAAAATATTTTTACACGCTGAGGAAATTCTTGGGTAGTCATAGTAATATTTTTCTCCAAAACTCTTCAAAAGGACAAGTCGTAATAGAACTATTTGTTTTTTTACTCTTTTTTTTTCTATTAGTTATCCACTTTCTACATCAACACAAGAGTCTTAGTAAGAAAATCATTGAGCAAAAATTCCAAGGAGAAATTATCCATGTTAGATAAATACCCTTTAAAGAAAATTCTTTTAGAAAATAAAATTTCCTTAGGAGCTTTTACCTCTGCGATGATTATTAGTTTAATATCTTTTATCTCAAAAGACATCTCAAATCACTCTAATTTAAATTCAACAATGAATACTACTAATTTCATTGATACCTATATACCTGTAGGGTTTGCTATTGTACCTATAGATATCTCCAATCATAATTCTTTAGATTCCTTAATTGGAGATCGCGGAGTCGTTGATTTATATACTCAAAATCTGACACAAATAAAACAACCTTCTAAGAAAATAGCTTCGAGAGTGAAAATTGTTCGGGCCCCTCTCAATCCTAATCAATTTGCTATTATTGTTCCCGACAAAAAAGTTTCAACAATCCTCTCTTACGAAGGACCTTACTACGTCACTATTCATAACTCTCAGCTACGAGAGCCTCTAAATATAAAACAAAAAACTATTCGTCAAAAAAGGCTATTTATTGACCATATTATTGAATAGGGCTCTTTGCTATTTTATCTAATTTTAATAGTTAATCATCATTTTCTATATAGGAGACAATCATGTCATTATTTTTAAATTTTCTTTTTATATTTCTATTTATATTTCAAAGTCATAAAACTCTAGCTTCTCAAACTACCGTGTTTTTCCATCCGAAAAGTTCTTATATAGATTACCTTGCACACATTGAAACATCTCACAATTTAACTACTCCTGTTGATTTTTACAATGAAAAGTATCCTGAAGCTCAAATACGCGAAAATCTTCTTTCTCTATTCGAACAAGCACAACTTGCTTTTTCTAGAAAATTTTTCTCTAAAGCACAAGCTCTCTATAAAAATGTTGTGTCTCTATCATTACAAGACGACTGGAGGCAGATGGAACGGAATATCATATTTTTTTCATATATAAACTTAGCCCAACTAGCGTCCACACCTTTAAAATCCTCTCAATGGTTAAAAAAAGCTATTTCTTTCACTCCTCAAATCCCTTTCCCTTCATCTATTAAAAATAAACCTTTAAAAAAACAATTTATGAAAGAAAAGAAATATCTTCACTCAAAAATTATTTTTATCCCCGTGGCTTTTATAAAAAAAGGACTTATTAAAATAAATGGCTACGCTTACAATGTCGAAAATCAATGGGAAATCCCTGTTTACCCAGGCCTTCAAAGGATTTCTATCTTAACAAATCAATCTTTTTATTTTTCCGTAATTGAAAAACAAAAAAAAATAAAAAACTTAAAAACTTGGTTCTCTAAAAAAGCTTTAGCACTCACAGGTGATTGCCAATCTCCTAAATGGCAAACCCTCAGTAAGCATATTGAAAATGCCCTGGCTTTTTATTCCCCAAAATGTATTGCTGAGTTTAAGAACTCTAGGTGGGTAACGAAGAATAAAGAGCTTCAAACATTCATCCCCCATAAAGAGAATACTTTATTTTCCTTACAAAAAACACCGGCAGCCCCCTCTCAAGCATCATCAAAAAAAAATCATTGGCTCTGGTTGGGGCTCTCTACTTTAGCCATCGGCTCTTTAATTGCCATCTCTCAAACGCCTTCTTCGATCTCAGTTAAGAGGAAACAACATTAGTTACATCTATTTTTTCCAAATAAGCGATAGCTCATCTAATTGTTCATTATCTACAATACTAGGGGCCTGAGACATCAAATCTGAAGCCTGAGTCGTCTTTGGAAAAGCAATCACTTCACGAATAGCATCAGTACCACATAAGATCATCACCAGTCGATCCATCCCCCATGCAAAACCGCCATGGGGAGGAGTTCCGTAAGATAATGCTTCTACAAAATAACCAAATTTCAACTGAACCTCTTCATCAGACATCCCTAAGGCTCGAAACATAGCACTCTGCACCTCAGAACGATGAATACGTATACTCCCACCACCCAGTTCATAGCCATTACAAATCAGATCATAAGCTTTAGCCAAAATACTAGGAAACTTATCTTGATCACCACTTAATAGTGCCTCACAAGACTCTTCCGTCACCATAGTAAACGGGTGATGACAAGAATACCAACGGCCATCATCTTCAGAAAACTCTAATAAAGGAAAATTAGTTACCCATAAAAAGGCATCTTGAGATTCATCGATTAAGCTCAACTCTTTTCCTAAGTGTAAACGCAATTGAGACAAAGTACGACTCGTTACAGCAAAGCTATCGGCCACAATCAAAGCCAGGTCTCCCGCTCGAGCCCCTGTTGTAGAAAATATTTCTTGTAGCTTCTCTTCAGAGAAAAACTTCGCTATTGGTGAAGTCAATTTCTCTCCGTCTGACTTGATCCATACTAGCCCCTTGGCTCCAGCTTTTTTAGCCATATCTGTCAACTTATCCAATTGTCCTCGAGAATAAGTTCCTCCACCAGGCACCCCAATACCTTTAACAACACCACCACTAGAAAGAGCTCCGCTAAAAACTTTAAATTCCTCTCCCTGGACGACTTTCAACAAGTTTTTTAATTCCATATCAAAACGCGTATCTGGCTTATCACAACCAAAACGATTCATTGCTTCCTCAAAAGTCATACGCGGAATACTTCCAATATCAACTCCTTTAATCTTCTTCCAAATATGACGTGCCATTTGTTCATTCAAATTAAGAACATCCTCAATATCAACAAACGACATCTCTAAATCAATTTGCGTAAACTCAGGTTGACGATCAGCCCGTAAGTCCTCATCACGAAAACATCGAGCTATTTGATAATAACGATCAAAGCCAGAAACCATTAACAACTGTTTCAAAGTCTGTGGGCTCTGAGGCAAAGCATAGCAAGTACCTGGGTGAACTCGAGAAGGCACTAAATAATCCCTAGCTCCCTCAGGGGTACTTTTATACAAAATAGGGGTTTCAATTTCATAAAATGCCTCATTATTAAGGAAATCCCTCACTACCGAAGTGACTTTATGTCGAGTTTTAATAAACCCCTGTAGACGCTCAGTGCGTAAATCTAAATATCGATATTGCAAACGTAAGTTATCTCCGACATTAGGGTCTGCAATTTGAAAAGGAGGAGTTGTAGCAATAGACAAAATTTCCGTCTCTATCGCTTCCAATTCAACTTCTCCTGTCGTCATATTCTGATTCACCATCCCCTCTGGACGAGCTCTTACCTTACCATGAACAGCGACAACACATTCATGACGAAAATCACGAGCCACACATAGTTTTTCATTATTAGGATCAAAAACCACTTGCAGGACACCTTCCCTGTCACGAAGGTTCACAAAGATCAACCCCCCTAGATCTCTACGAGAATCCACCCAACCCATTACAGTCACATTTCGACCAATTACTTCTGTGTTTAATTCACCACAATAATGAGTTCTTTTTTCTTTCACTACAAATTCCACATCTATCCCTTCAGTAAAGGTCTTAAAATTACTTCCTCTCTCTATCATCTTATACCAATCTCGGAAAACCATGTCCAAGTCTAATAAAGAGTTCTTGATTCTTTAATCACCATCAAAACCTCAAAATAAGATAAATCAAAAACATATTTTTTAATATATTGTGAAAAGACATAAAATCATTGTAACAAATATCTTTCCAAGTCGCCTTCTATGTAAATATTCCAATAGATACCCTAGACAATCTCTAAGAAATTTGGATTTTACGAAAGACTAGTGCTATAATCCCTTTGAGAATCAAACAAGAATAATAGTCCGACGCCATAAAGTGATTATATATGGATATACAATTTTAGAGGAAAACATGCCTAAATTTTCAATTCAATCTACCTCTAAGTATTCTTCCCAAGAAACTTACGAAAAAGTGAAGAATTACATTCAAAATGAACAAGGAAGAATTAAGACCTTTGACCCAACAATTCACGTAGAACTAGATGATCAAAAACAATCAGGTATATTTAAAGGTAAACAACTCAAAGCTCAGTTCGACGTACAAGATTCAGGAACAACGGCGCAAGTTGTCATTAATGTTGAAATCCCCTTCATTCTCTCTCCCCTAAAAGGGAAAATTACTTCTGTCTTACAAACTCAACTAGAGAAATACCTTAGTTAAATATGAAAAAAAATAACCTCTCTAATAAAAAAAATAATCTAAAGGTGATAAATAAGAACTCACCTAGCGCCCTTGCTCCACGAAAAACTCCATCCTCTCGCTCTCTGACAACACCAGATCCTGTCGCTATTTACCTAAAGGAAATAAGCCAATACCCTGTCCTATCTAGGGAGCAAGAGTATGAACTAGCCGTGAAATATAAAGAAACAGGAGACCCCCTAACGGCTGAAATACTCGTCAAATCAAACTTAAGATTTGTTGTCAAAATAGCGGCTGAATACTCTAAGTTCGGCTCCAAACTCATAGACCTTATTCAAGAAGGCAACGTTGGCCTTATGCATGCAGTTAAAGAGTTTAATCCTTACAAAAAGGTTAAACTTATCACTTATGCCGTTTGGTGGATACGGGGCTACATTAGAGAATACCTTATGCGCCAATATTCTATGGTAAGAATTGGAACCTCTCAAAAACAAAGAAAACTCTTCTATCGCCTACAAAAAGAACTCGACCAATTAGAAAAACTCGGACAAGAACCTGATTATAAACTTTTAGGCACCCAGCTGGGAGTTTCAGAGAAAGATATCCAAGATATGAATCAACGTATGCGCCATCGAGATATCTCCTTAGATGCCAAAGTCGATGCGAATTCTCAGACTTCCTTATTAGACTTACAAGCCGATCAACAAATTATTGACGTTGATGCTCAATTAGAACACTCAGAAGAAGTCTCGATCTTGTTAGAAAATATTGAACATATCCGTCCTCAACTTAACGAAAAAGAGTCCTTTATTCTTGAAAACCGCCTTCTCACTGATTCCCCAATGAAGCTACAAGAGATTGGGGATAAATATGGTACTTCTCGAGAAGCTGTTCGCCAGATGGAAGCTCGACTTCTAAAGAAAATCAAAAAACTCTTTGAAGAAAGTATTGGCCTTACCGAAGACTAACCTAGTAACTACTTATCTCTACAGATTTTTTTATCCACAATATCGACTATTTTTGTATAATTTTTCTCAACTTATGTCTTAAGACTTTTTAATGGGGACTTCCTGGTAAAGATATGGCTGATTGTATCGATACCACTTTGGTCTAGTGCAGTATTTGCGCAAGATTTTTAATTTCAAAAGATCATTAGTTCCCACCTAAGTAATCTCCACTCCCTTATCACCTAAAGTCAAAGACAGCTTAGACCGCAATCTTGAAACCGCCTGTGCGTGTAACTGAGATACACGACTCTCTGTTACACGAAGAACACGGCCGATCTCTTTTAAATTCAGATCTTCATAATAATAGAGCGATAAGACTAATCTCTGCCGCTCTGGTAACTCTTCAATAGCCAAAGCAACTAATTCTTTTACTTTCTTTACATTTAGCTGATTCAAGGGGTTATTAAAATTACAACCTTCTAAAATATTAAGAATCGATTTCTTATCTGCACTACTAAAAGTTTGCTGCTCTTCCATAGACAACATACTTACAGGACGTACTTGATTCACTAAATCATGAAATCCATCCATACTCAGACCTAATTTTTCAGCTATCTCTTCATCCTTAGCTACTCGTCCTAAATCAGCTTCCAAACTTGCCATTGTTCTATCTAGTAACTTCGATTTATCACGAATAGATCGAGGAACCCAATCCTGTGCACGTAATTCATCTAAAATAGATCCTCTTATACGAAACTCAGCATAAGTTTTAAATTTGTTGTCTCGAGTAGGATCATATTTATCAATGGCATCCATTAACCCAATTACACCACTAGAAATTAAATCATCCAACTCAATATTAGAAGGTAAGCGAATCGCAATCTTCTGAGCAATAAACTTAATCAAAGGAGCGTACTCAGTAATAAGTTTATCTTTTTGAGCTCGAGTCAATTGGTTCGGAGACTCTTTATATTTTCTAACTGCTGATGAATTACTTGCCATGAATCCCCTTCCTATTTCTCTCTAATAAACATTATTTTACCAAACAAAACTAAATCTAAAAGTCCAATTTTAAGTCAAGCAACGCCAACAAGCTGATTCCAAAAAATTTCCATGCCTCCACGCATTTCAAAATTATTTGTTAATCCCTCTAAGTACTCTCCAATACGTATGAATTCCCGGCTCGCAGAAGTTTCGACTCCTTGCTTCAATATAATACGCCCTTTATGAGAGGCACTTCTTAAGTGACTATCCATAGGTACTGATCCAGCATAATCCAGACTTACGTTGAGAAAATCAAAGGCAACTTCACTGAATTTTTTAAACAAAAATTTACCATGATGATCATCATCTACAAGATTACAAACTATAGAAAATTCTTGTTCTTTGTAATCTTGATTTAAAACTTTAATCAAAGCATAAGAATCTGCAAAACTCGATGGTTCAGGAGTAATAATAACCACCTTCTCCTGACAACTAGAGTTTAAATACAATACTGTATCAGAAATACCCGGAGCCGTATCGATCAACAAATAATCAAAGTGAATATCTAACCGAGAAACTTCCTCTAATAATGCACTTCTCTCATAAGGAGATAAGTTTTGTAAATTTCGAAACCCACTTCCTCCAGGGATCAACCAAACTTTTGGAGTAACTTCAACCAAGACCTCTCTCAAAGTCGCCATTCCCCTCACAACATCATAAAGACTTTTATCAGGACGAGTGCCAAACATTATATCAACGTTAGCCATTCCCACGTCACCATCGAAGATAAGAACTCGCTTGCCCTGTTTAGCTAACCAACAAGCTAAGTTACAAGTTAGAGTCGTTTTACCAACTCCACCTTTTCCTGACGTGATACTCACTGTTTTCGTCATCATATTTTTCCCCTTCTATCCCTAATTTGAAATTTTAAATATCAGATCCAATACTCTTTCTTTTGTGGCAATTTCATAATCTTCTGGTATATGGCTTCCAACACCAAAAGAGTGAAGTGGTACTTGGAATTTTCGTTGAAAATTGTATATCAACCCATGTTGAAGTGATTCATCTATATGATTAAATATAACATCATGAAAATTAGTCACTCGATAACGACGAGCCATTTCAAAAGCATCTTCATCCTTTGCTGTTGCCGACTGAACATAGTGAATGCGGCATGGCGTTTCTTGATCAGGCATCATTTTTTTTAATTTAGAAACTTCAGATAATTCTTTTAATTTTAAACCTGGCATATCAACCAAAACGTAATCAACCATTGTTAATTGTTTTAATATTTGAGGCCAATCAATTTCCCCTCTAAGTTCTCCAAAAGGAACATTTAATATTTGAGAATATATTTTTAATTGGTCCACTGCTCCAACTTTCTCTGTATCTCCGCTAAGGATAGCAACAGTTTTCTTCTCTTTAATTATGAGATGACTCGCCATCTTGACTAAACAAGATGTTTTCCCCTGCCCATTAGAACCAACAAAAATATGAATCTTATCTTTGGCTAATTGATCAACAACACTTGTATGGCCCAGAATATAACGAGCGGCCCATGCATCCACCAAACTTTCTTTACTTAACTGAATAGGACTTAAGGACTCCTGTGCTTGAAAAAGGATTTTAGCAACTAGCTCTTTATCAACTCCCGATTTTTTCAATTTTAAATAAGACGAACTCAAACTATATGGTAAACCGAACTCCGAACCAGGGTGAGAATTAACAAATGTTTGTGGTACTTTTTTAAATTGCTGGATCATTCCCTGCAATTGTGAAATTTGGCTTTTAAGTTCTGTAATTTCCCTCTGAGAACTATGGAGTTTCGCAGCTTTACTCTGATTGATATTTGCTGTTGTGACAGGAGCCATAACAGTCGATAGTCCACCAGGAGAAACCTGCATAGATGGCTTTAAAACTCCTGTAGCTTGAATATTAGAACGATTATAGACTTCAGGGCGACGATTTGATTTTTGACTTGTATTCAATGAGTTTGAATTTATCGACTGATTTCCAGGAACATCTTTAATATCAGCATATTTCCTATTTCTTAATTGTCTCTTCTGATAAATTTTTCTCTCATTTTCCTCAACATAACGATCATAAGATTTTTCAATAAACTTTTTTTGATTCTTCGCTGAACTTCGACGGAAATCTTCTAATTCTTTCTGATTAATTTTTGATTCAGCAAAGTTCTTCTTATGAAGAACTTTCTCAGAAACAGCTGCGGTAACCTCTACACTACTTTCTCCCAGCAAACCAAAACTTCTCGTATTATCTCTCACTGATAAAATAATTGCATCGGGGCCTAAATCAGCTTTGACTATCTCCAATACCTCTTTCATTGTTTGAGCTTCAAATTTTTTAACTTGCATGAGTTAACTCCACGACGCCCACAGAGGACACATTCGCCTCTAACGTCAATTCATTGTGTGATAACACCACCAACTGAGGAATAAACCGCGATATTAATTTATGTAGATGGCGGCGAGCCGTTGGGCTGGTTAATAAAATAGGTTGAGAAGCAATTTCGGGGTGTCTCTCTACTGCTTGAGCCACTTCAGTCACTAATAATTGCGCCGTTTGTGGATCCATCACTAATTGAGTCCCCTGTTCTGTTTGCAGTAAAGAATTCGTCACTAGCTCTTCTACTGTAGGGTGTAAACCCAAGACAGGAACAACGCCCTCATCGGTTAAATATTTTGATGTAATACTTCTAGCCAAAGCCTTACGCACTTTTTCCGTCAAATCTTCCGGGTCCTTTGTATAGCTTGCACTATCCGCTAGTGTTTCAAATATTGTCAGCAAATCACGAATAGATACCTGCTCAGATAGAAGATTCTGCAAAATTTTAACAACAACACCCAAATCCAATTTTTCTGGAATTAACTCCTCAACTACTTTTGGATAATTCTTTTTAAACCCCTCGATCAAGGTAGAAGCTTCTTGTCTTCCTAACAACTCATAAGCATGAGAACGAACGACCTCAGTAATATGAGTCGCCATTACTGTTGGCAAATCAACAACTGTATAGCCATTCATCTCAGCTTCTTCTTTTTGTTTTTCTACAATCCAGAGAGCATCCAAACCAAAAGCTGGCTCTTTTGTTGGAATTCCTTCGACTTCTTCAACAATACCCCCAGGGTCCATCGCCAATACATAGTCAGGTTTTAAAAATCCACTACCTACTTTATTCCCCTTAATTAAAAGTCGATACTCACCTGGCTCTAATTGTAAATTATCACGGATGTGGATACTCGGAACCACAATCCCTAAATCAATAGCAAATTGCTTACGAATACTTACAATTCTCTCTAACAAATCTCCAGAGTCTTCAGATTCAACTATATTAATAAGCCCGTAGCCAACTTCTAATTCAACTAAATCCAAAGGTAACAAACTTTCAATATTTTCCTTCGGCCCAGCTTGTTCTAACTCCAGTTCCGCTCTTCTTTTCAAATCTTCTTTCTCTTTTCTAAATGCACTAATTGTCCAAGCAATTCCTGCACATATAATTCCCATAAAGAAAAAAGGAGCTGTTGGTAAACCCGGAACCAAACCCATTAAAATAATCATTGCTGAAACGATATAAACAGCTCTGGGGTTTAAAAGTAATTGGCCAACCATTACGGTTCCCATATTTTCACCATTACCATTATTAGAAGATCGAGTAACAACAATACCTGCCGCTACTGAAATAATAAGAGCTGGTATTTGACTAACTAAACCATCACCTATGGTTAATTGCGTGTAGTATTGAGCTGCTGTAGCTAGATCTAAATCTCGCTGCATAATTCCTATAAGTAAACCACCTACAATATTAATAACTGTAATGATAATACCCGCAATAGCATCTCCACGGACAAACTTACTAGCACCATCCATCGATCCATAAAAATCAGCCTCTTGCTCAATCTCTTGCCTACGAGTTCTAGCATCTTGTTCATTGATCAAACCCGCATTCAAATCAGCATCAATTGACATTTGTTTACCAGGCATAGCATCCAAGGTAAAACGAGCCGCCACTTCAGCCACACGACCCGAACCTTTTGTAATCACAACAAAGTTAATGATCACTAGTATAATAAAAACAATCAGTCCTATAACATAGTTATTACCGACGACAAAATCTCCAAATGCCGATATAACAGAACCTGCCGCTTCACTTCCTGCATGCCCCTTGCTTAAAATCAAACGTGTCGATGCTACATTCAATGATAAACGAAAAAGTGTTGTCAGCAAAAGTAAACTAGGGAAAGAACTAAAGTCTAAAGTTTTCGTTGTGTAAATAGCGACAAGTAAAACCAATAAACTCAAGCATAAAGATAAAGTTAAAGCCAAATCCAACATAAATGCAGGCAATGGAATAATCATGACCATTAAAATTGCCATTAATCCAAATGCCACCAAAAGATCTACATTCTTTGTGTATTTTTCAAATTTCTTTAAAAATAACAATACACTTCCCATCTAAGCCCTTACCCTTTTATTTTTAAGCCGATAAACATAAGATAAAACTTCTGCCACAGCTTTGAACAATTCTCTTGGAATTACTTGACCAATCTTAATAGTTTTAAATATCGTACGCGCTAAAGGTTTATTTTCTACTATAGGTATATTGTGCTCACGAGCAATATTCTTGATTTTTTCAGCCACATGATCTGCTCCCTTCGCAATGACTTGTGGAGCAGGTAAATCAGATGAATACCTTAGAGCAATTGCAATATGAGTTGGGTTAGTCACAATGACTTCTGCTTTTGGAACATCCTCCATCATACGGCGATTAGCCATTTCTCTTTGAATGCGACGTATTCGAGATTTAACTAAAGGATCACCTTCTCGATTTTTATTTTCTTCTTTAACCTCTTGTTTAGTCATACGCATTTTTTGCTCTAAATCATATTTTTGATAAGCGTAATCCAAGCCAGCTATAACAAGCATAAAGATGCCAACGCCACCTAAGAGCTTAACCACTATGTCTCCAAAATAAACAAACAGTTGATCCACACCCACTTGGATAAGATAAGGCAGATGAAAAATTTCAGATTTTAAAATCCAAGAAGTAATACAAACAATAAGAAAAATTTTAATAGCTGATTTAATTCCTTCGACAAAAGAGCGTAAACTAAAAATCCTTTTAAGACCGCTTAAAGGGTTAATTTTATCTAAACTAGGCTTCATTGCTTCTTCTGATATTTTAAAACCCACCTGGAGAGCTGAAGAGGCAACTGCCAAGACACCCGTAAGTAAAAACACCGGGGCTAACATAAGCATCATTTTTTTACCAGCAAACAATGTCGCAGTCTTATAATCCTGCAATTGAACCATCTCTACGAGTCGCCCTTTAAAGCAGAAACTAAACAACTCCCAAAGCTGATCCAGAAAAAATCGTGATAATACAAAAACAGATAAGGCAGCACCAAGTAGAACTAGTACGGAAGCTAATTCCTTACTTTGCGCCACTTGCCCTTTCTTACGAAACTCTTCCCTTTTTTGTTCCGTAGGCTCTTCTGTTTTTTCGCCACTATCATCTGCCACAATCACATCCTATGATCGACATAATTAATTACTTTATTCTAAAGAGTCTTCATAACTCCAAAAATTTTATTCATAATATCTATCCATATTCCTTCAAACTCCCCCATTAACAAAGGAATCGAAAAAATCATAAAAATAAATCCTACAAGAATATTTACAGGTATACTTGTCACTAAAACATTAATTTGTGGAACTGCTCTACCTATAATTCCCATAGACATATTAACTAAAATAATCGAAACAACTACTGGAGACGAAATCTTCACGGCCACAATCAATACATCTTGTCCAAGTAAAGCCAATTTCCCAAAGCTTGAGAAACTCAAAGCCTCCATTGATAAAGGTACGAGAGAAAAACTTTCAATAATTCCAGCTAATAAATGATGATGCCCATTAATAATAAGAAAAAAGAGGGTCACCAAAACCATTTGTACTTGTTCAATAACATTTCCCTGAGATCCAATAGAAGGGTTGAAAACACTCGCTGAAGACAAACCCATAGCTAAACTCATTAATTGCCCTGCTGCTGAAACTCCGTAGAAAAACAATCTCCCTAACATCCCCAACAACAAACCAATAAAAGCCTCCTTAACCACTAAAAACACTAAGCTATGATTTAAAACTTCCTGAGAAACCTGAGTCCAATTCACAACAGGAAAAATTAATCCAGTTAAGGTAAGAGCTAATAATACCTTCGATGAATTTGGTACATAACGCACTCCGAAAACAGGCCACGATGTACAAAAAGCAGACATACGAATCAATACCAAAGCAAAAGCAAGAAGCTGACTCTCTGAAAATTGAAATAAATCAAGCATCTTAATTTCTCACATAGCTAGATAAGTTTTCAAAAAGTTCCACCGTAAAAATAGACATCGTGTCCACTATCCACGGACCTGCAATTAAAAAAATTAATGCCACAACCACCATTTTTGGAATAAAGGTTAAAGTTGCCTCATTGATCTGAGTAATCGCCTGAAACATGCTCACAATTAAACCAATAAAAAGAGCTCCCAACAGCATAGGAGAAGCCACTAGAGCCGTTGTCTTAAGAGTATTGGTGCCTAAATGCATAATCAAATCTTCTGTCATTTTTATAATTCCTTAACCAAAACTTTTTACCATAGATCCAATTAACATCGACCAGCCATCAACTAATACAAATAACATAATTTTAAATGGCAATGATATAACCACAGGAGGCAACATCATCATCCCCATAGCCATCAACACACTCGCCGTCACCATATCAACAATTAAGAAAGGAAGATAAATAATGAAACCAATTTGAAAAGCAGTCTTTAACTCTGAAATAATAAATGACGGGATCAAAACAGCTGTTGGTATATCAGATCTAGTTTTTGCATTTTCTAATTTGGATAGCTTAGCAAAAAGAGCCAGATCAGAATCTCGTGTTTGATTAAACATAAATGTTCTTAAAGGCTGCATCGTATTATCAAAAGCCACCTCTTGAGAAATCTTTCCTGCTAAATAAGGCTGCAAAGCTGTTTCATTAATTTTCTCAAATGCAGGGCGCATAATGAAAAAAGTCAAAAACAAAGCTAAGCCTACTAACAGTTGGTTAGGAGGCATCTGTTGAGTCCCCAAGGCTTGTCTTAAGAAAGATAATACAATGATGATACGAGTAAAACCTGTCATCATAATTAAAATTGCAGGAGCTAGAGTAAGTACAGTTAATAACATAATAACTTTAATAGTACTCACAACATCATTTGGAGACTGTAAAGTCTTGAAGCCCAAGTTAACTGACGGCAACGTAACTTGAGCTAAAACATCAGATGCCAGAAATAAAGAACACAAACAAATAAAAAAGGTATATAGCCTACGCAAGTTTATAACTCCTTCATGCCTTTCAAGCGATTCGAAACAAAATCTCGAATACCACCAATTGTAAATTCATCATCAAGATCGTCCTGATTTAAATGATCAGGCACATGCTGAGAAGATGACGACGAATCAAGGTCCCCTTGCACATTTTCTTTCCTTAAAGTTTCGCCAAAATTTTGACTTTCAATCTCTTCGATTTCCTCACTCATTAACGCCAAGGACTTAATCATATTGATATTCTGATCAGTCACACCAATCAAAATTGATTCCCCTGCAACACGAACAATAGCCAAGCTTTTTTTCGGCCCAAGATAATGCTGAGTTAGAACTTGTATTTTATTATTACTCTGCTTCACCCCTTTTTTATTTAGCCAGTGACGAACACCAAAGAAACCACCCAAAGTAAGACTCAAAATAACGAATAAAGAGAGGAACATACGGGTTAAAGAGCTAGACTCCGCTTGTTTTTTCTTTTGAATACTTTTTTTAAAAAGAGGTATCTGCTCCTCTGCTGAAGCTTTGCTCTTATTTGTTTTTGCAGAAGAAACAACTCTCTCTTTTTTAATAACTCTCGTATCATCTATAACAATTTTTTTAGGCGGTAACACCTCAAGACTTCTTGGCTTTACAATAGCTTTAGAGATAGGTTTAACTGTTGGCATTACCCCTACTGAAGGATCATAAATCTTCACAATCAGAGTCTGACCTTCAGGAATAACCTCTACTGAATTTTTCAATTCTTTAGTTTTCAAGCCATTATAAATTATACGAGCTCTTAAGGTGTCTTTAGCTGCCTGGTAAATGTATAAACTTTTAACTTTATTCTTTTTTATTTTTTTAACTTTCCTTCCTTCTTTAATCTGAACACCAGAAAAATCTAATTGAACAGTTTCATTAATGAAATCCACATTATGAATCATACCTTCAATAGATTGATCAAAAATAAAACGACTAACAAATGTCTTACCATTAAATTTTGTTTTAACATCTTTCAAAGAAATAAATGTTTCAGACATCGACACCATTGGCCATAGAATCAAAAACATAAATAACAGTTTTAAATTCATTATTCTTTTACAAATATTCATCCTAGTTGCTCCACTCTCTCTTTGGGGGAAATAATATCTAACAAACGAACACCAAATTTTTCGTTTACAACAACAGCTTCTCCCCTTGCGATAAGCTTATCATTGACTAAGACTTCCAATGGCTCTCCAGCTAGTTTATTCAACTCTACAACACTCCCTTGGCCCAAGTTGAGTAACTGACTAACTGGCATCTTCGTTCTTCCCAACTCCACAGTCACTCGCAAGGGGATATCCATAATCAGTTGTAGATTACTATCCCGATGTTCTTCGCTAAATTTAACCTCAGCAGAAGACCCATCATCTCCCCCTCCGTCACCAGGGGCTCCGTCTACAGCCGCCACAGCCTCTTTTCCCTCTTCGTCCAATTTATCGGCTAACTCAGTCAAGCTATCATTTGCCATCTTCTACCTCATTTATCCGTTCGACGAGTCACCTGCACAGCAACTGTGCCATGATGAACTCCGTAATATGCTTTAAACTTACTTACATCTTCTAAAAAAACGTCAAATTCCCCATTAGAGTCTTGATCTAGAGGAATCACATCCCCAGGCTTGAGTTGCATTAGCTCATTCAAGCTAATTTCAGAGTGCCCCAGGTCCACTTTGACTTCTACTGAAGTGTCTACCAACTGTTGTTTAATAATATTCGCCCACATTTTTTGATCTGACTGATCTGATTCCACCTGAAACCCCGTGGATAACTTATGTTTGATAGGCTCAATGGTCGCATAAGGAATAACCAAAGTGATTGTACCATTGGCATTTTCTAACTCTACGTCAAATGTAGATGCAATAACCACGTCCGTTGGTGGAACAATTCCTACAAACTGAGGGTTAACTTCAGTTCTAACGAAACTTGCTCCAATTTTTTCTACCGGTGACCAAGCTTCCTCTAAATCCTCTAAAGCTAAATTTACAACTCGACGGACAATTTGTAACTCAATAGGGGTAAAATCTTTCCCTTCGATTTTAGTAAATGGCCTATCTGCTCCACCAAAAAAAGAGTCCACAAGAGCATAAGCTAATTTACTTTCTATAACTATAAGGGCCGAGCCACGTAAATGCGTAAATCTAATAACACTCATGCAAGTTGGCATTGGCAGAGTATTAATAAACTCACCAAATTTTAAAAAATCTGTGCTCGCCAAATTCAATGTAGCAATTTTCCTTAGAGCTGACGAAAGAGATACACGGAAAGCTCTCATAAATTTTTCGTAGATTACGTCTAGCTGAGGTAAACGGCCTCGAATAATACGGTCCTGACTAGTTAAATCATAATCCACAACCGCAGCTTCACCGAGCTCACCCTCTGCACCTTCTATAGCATCTATATTCTCTTCAGTTCCAATTTCATCATCAGAAACAGCCGCTAAGAGAGCATCAACTTCGCTTTGTGAAAGTACCTGATTCATCTTTTCCTACCAATCCCTTAGTTATAAACAAGGTCAGTGAAGTAAACTTTTTTCACTTTTCCCTGAGTTAAAAAAGCATTCACCGTATCTTTTATTTCTTCCCTTAAAAAACTCTTACCATCTCGACTAGCAATATCATTATAAGTTTTGCTGGAAAGTAATATAATAATAATATCTCTGATCTGAGCCTTTCTCTTATCTATCTCTTCTAGGATTTTCTCTCCCTTAACCTCAAACTCCATATTCACTTTCACAACCTTTCGCCCTCGACTTCCAGCTAAATTAACAATAAAAGTCTCTAGGGGAACGACTTCTCCAATTATTTCTTCTTCCTTTTCATTATCTTTTTTAAGAGCTTCATTCTCTCCTTGAACTACTTGATCTATACTTGGTTTAGCTGCTTCTTTTTGCTTTCCTAAATAAAGCATAGCCCCCACCCCTATAACGACAATCATATTAACAATAGCCAAAATAATAAATAATGTTGGTTTTTGAGGTTTCCCTTGTGCCTGTTCGCTCTGCTGTTCTGTTTTTTCTTCTGCCAAATTATCACCCACTGGATCTCTAGTTGTTTTCCAATACACTCACCGAACATAGAGAGCTTCACGCTGTTATTAAGCAACACAAGTGCCAATAAGACTTTAGATAAGGAAACCCCCCTTAACTCCCGTCATAAAGTCCTACTAATCAAACGAAAGTCCTAGACAACCAAGGCCAAGGAATAGCTCTATACTTGTCATATTATTGACGCTCAAATTCACTGCCACGCCCCGAGCGAAGGGCTCATAATAAGGAAAAACTAGTAAATCGGCTGCTTTCCTAGCCGTTGTTTCTAATATTCTCCAAACTTTTCCAAAAAAATATTAACAAGCAAATATCTCGAATAATCATAAATACTTGTTTTTATTAGTTCTTTATGAAACATGCGCGCTATTTTAAGAGACTGTCAAAGCTCTGACACGTTGACCTACTTTCTACCTAACGTTAACATGATATCAGCTTAAAAAACACTTTGAGGGGAGATCTCATGGGAGAGAAAAAAACATCTAAAGCTGGTAAATCTAAAACTGATACTTTTATTAAACTAGTTCTCATTTTCTTCATTTCTTTATTATCTTTCTCTGTAGGGACTTTCGTTGGAAAGAAATTTTCAGATAACCAAAACAAAATATCGGCATTAGAAGAAGAGTACACCCCTTCTCGTGATACAGCCTCTGTTGACCCTGCCGCAATGGACGTTAAACCCAGTGAAGCCCTCACCGATGAAGACATTGCTAAACTTGCTGAAGAATTTATTTCAGATGAAGATGAAACAATAGATAAAGAGCTAAAAGACAAAGAAGTCGCTCAAACGAATAAAGAAATTCCTGAAAAAACTCAACAACCAAGTTCTGAAGCTAAAAAAGTAGTCCAAGGGAAAACTCCTCTTGCTCAATCAGTAAATAAAACAAAAAATCAAATTACAAATAAATCTCGAGTACCTTCGAGTCTTCCTTCTGCTGTAGCTGCCCATACAATAGGTAAATATACTGTACAAATTGCTTCTTACTCTTCAGAAAAAGAAGCAAAACACCAAGCATCAGAACTAAAAAATAAAGGCTTTAGCGCCTTCTATATGCCCGCCAAAATCAAAGGGAAAACTTGGTTCCGTGTTAGCGTAGGACTTTTCCAAAACCATAAACAAGCCGTTTTTTATCGGAAAAAACTAATCAAGCAAGCTAAGGTTAATTCTGCAATTGTGCAAAAGATCTTACGTTGAATTAATTATTACTTTTTAATGGCAATCGTCATGCCCTCAGCAGTAGGAAGCATAATCGATTCAAATTTATTAGAATCAGCCAAATAGCTGTTGAACTCTTTCATAGTATTGGTCACTTTTTCTCCCGTATTTGTATTTCGAGGCGAACCATAAACAGCACCAAAAAGAAAGGTGTTGTCTCCGACAATCAAGCCACCAGATTCCAGATTCTCTTCAGCCCACTTCAAATAAGAAAAATACCCCCCTTTGTTCCCATCAATGAAAACCATATCAAAAGGAGCTTTATCACCAAGAATTAATAAGTTCTCCTCTGCTGGCCCTAAAAGAATTTCCACCTTACTTCCGACTTCACTTTTATCTAAAAACTTCCTAGCTTTTTTAGCTCTTTCTTCATCTTTTTCCAAAGTGTACAGTTTCCCTTCGGCGGGCAATCCCCTCGCCATCCAGAGGGCGGAATAACCAAGAAATGTACCTATTTCCACTACTTTTTTAACATTTCTCAAACGAATCAACATATAAAGAACCTTGGCTTCTATCGAGTTAAGACTCATCCCCCCTAACTCCATGCTCTCAGCCTCTCTCTGAATCTCTTGAAGAATAAGATCTTCTTGTGCAAAAAGTGACCTAGCATAATCGAATGCCCTTGAATTTTCCTTTTCTCTCATAAAATTCTCCATCTATCTTTCAAAAAATATGCGACATTTTTCAAACAGCTTCCCAATCACTTGTACACGAGTTTCTTTACTTGGTACAATACTAACTCCCGTTGACTAGGAGCTTCTTATTAGCACAAAACAACTTCTCATTTTTGACTTGGATGGTACTTTAATTGATTCTGCTAAAGATGTTGCCCTAGCTGCTAATATCATCTTAGAGAAATACAAAAAAGCATCTATTGATTTTGAACAAATCAAAGCGCATATGGGAACAGGACCTGGAAAATTAGTACTAGATCTCTTTCCCGATCTAAATGACCCCAACAGCCCTAATAAACAACAAATATTCCAAGAGTACCTCGATTGTTACCAAGATAATATGACTCAAAATACAGTGGCTTACCCTGGTGTTTTTGAGTTTCTCAAACAATGGAAGGGACAATTGGCACTTGTAACAAATAAACCTCAAGAGCTTGCTTTACCACTCATGGAAAAATTAGGTTTCAATCAATACCTCTGGGTCACACAAATTGGAGGAAACACATTTCCAGTAAAAAAACCAAATCCTCTCCCCTTAGAAAAAGCCATGGAAATTGCTAAAGTCGACAAACAACACACCGTTATGATTGGCGACGGCCTCCCTGATATCGGCGCTGCTAATAATGCAGGTATTCCATCTATTGCCGTTTCTTATGGCTATACCCCTATAGAAAAACTTATGACCGCCGGAGCAACAGCAAGCATTGATTCTATTACTCAACTCACAACAAACTTTCTTGATAATATACAGGTTTAATACATGTCTCTTCTAAAAATAAATAAACTCACTGTTAAATTCGAAACACCTCAACAATCTATCACCGCCCTCAAGGAAGTTTCTTTTGAAATTCCCCATGGAAAAACAGTTGGGCTTGTTGGTGAATCAGGTTCTGGAAAAAGTATCACTTCTCTTTCGATTATGAACCTTCTTCCTCAATCAGGTCACATCTCTCAAGGTAATATTTTATTTGAGGGCCAGGATATTTCTCAACTCTCTGATAAAAAAATGCGCCACATTCGTGGACAAAAAATCTCAATGATTTTTCAAGAGCCCATGACAAGTCTTAATCCTGTCTACACTATTGGTGATCAAATTGCTGAAGTTTTAAAATTACACAAGGGCTATTCTCATAAAAAATCCTGGCAAAAAAGTATAGATTTACTAGAGCAAGTAGGTATTTCAAATCCAAAGGATAAAATCAATGCCTACCCCCATGAACTCAGCGGAGGACAAAGACAGAGAGTCATGATCGCCATCGCTATTGCTTGTGAACCTAAGCTTCTCATTGCTGATGAACCCACAACAGCCTTGGATGTTACTATTCAAAAACAAATTTTAGAGCTCATAAAAAGTCTTCAAGAAAAATATAATATGAGTGTTTTATTTATAACTCACGACCTCTCAGTGGTCTCTGAAATTGCTGACGACATTGTTGTCATGTATCAAGGGGAAATTGTTGAAAAAAACTCTAGTCATCAAATCTTCAACCACCCCCAACACCCCTATACAAAGGGACTTTTATCCTGCCGCCCTTCTTTACAGACAAACCCCAGAAGACTCCCTGTTATGAGTGACTTCATGGATGAAACAGGACAAGAAAAGAAAAAAAACTTCATGCAAAGCTCCTCTGAAAAAAAATACTCCCCTATAGATAAAACAAAAAACCCTGTTGTCTTAGAAATCACAGCTCTAGAGAAATCCTATGTACAGAGCACTAGCTTATTTGGACGTCCTCAATCATTTTTTAAAGCCGTAGATGGAGTTAATTTAAAAGTTTATAAAGGTCGTACCCTAGGCCTTGTTGGTGAATCAGGTTGCGGAAAAACCACTCTTGGACGAACTCTATTAAGACTAACAGAGCCCAATAGAGGACAAATTATTTACGACGGTCAGAATCTCTTATCTCTTAAGCCTAAAGAATTACGTCACATACGAAGAAGAGTACAGATGATTTTTCAAGACCCTTATGCTTCTCTGAATCCACGTATGACGGTTGGCGACTCTATCATAGAGCCAATGATAGTACATAAAATTGGCCACAACAGAAAAGATCGTCAACAACGAGCAGAAGAACTTATCAAAAAATGTGGCCTAGAACCTCAACACCTCAAACGATACCCTCATGAATTCTCAGGAGGACAACGACAAAGAATCTGTATTGCCCGAACCTTAGCCGTACAACCCGAATTTATTATTTGTGATGAATCCGTTTCAGCTTTAGATGTTTCTGTTCAAGCTCAAATCTTAAATCTCCTCCTAGATCTACAAGAGGAGTTTCAATTAACTTATATTTTTATTTCTCATGATCTAGCTGTTGTGAAATTCTTTTCTGATGAATTGGCCGTCATGAACAATGGAAAAATTGTTGAATACGCCAGTTCTGAACAAATATATCAATCCCCTAAAGACCCTTATACAAAAAAACTCTTAGCCTCAATACCAAAAGGTCTTTAAGATTTAGATTCTAACCAACGTTCAGCATCAATAGCCGCCATACACCCTGTGCCCGCAGCAGTAATTGCCTGCCGATAAGCGTGATCCTGCACATCACCACAAGCAAAAACACCATCAATATTAGTATAAGAAGAATCAGGTTTTGTTTTCAAATAACCAGTATCTTCCATCTCTAACTGCTCAATAAATAGGTCTGTATTAGGTTTATGGCCAATAGCAATAAAAAGCCCTTCCATCACGACATTTGACTCCTCTCCTGTCACAGTATCTTTAACTTTTATTCCCTTCATAAGATTATCACCATAAACTTCGGATACTTCTTTATTCCACAAGATCTCAATTTTTTCATGGTCCATAACTCGATCGGCCATAATCTTAGAAGCCCTAAACTGATCACGACGATGAATAACAACAACCTTAGAGGCAAACCTTGTCAAAAACAAAGCTTCCTCCATAGCCGTATCTCCGCCACCGACAACTCCAACCACAACATTCCTAAAGAAAGCCCCATCACAAGTAGCGCAAGCCGAAACCCCTTTTCCCATAAAAGATTTTTCAGATTCCAAACCAATGAATTTAGCCGATGCTCCTGTAGAGACGATCACAGTTTTCCCTTCATAAAGCTCATCTCCTACCCAAACCTTATGTGGCTTTTGAGAGAAGTCCACTTTCGTTATATTTTTGGTTACAAAGCGAGTTCCAAATCTTTCTGCTTGCTTGCGAATAACACTAATAAGGTCGGGCCCAGTAACTCCCTCGGGAAAACCTGGGAAGTTTTCTACATCTGTCGTAATCATCAATTGACCGCCAGCCTCTTCTCCCTCAAACATGATCGGATTCAAATTAGCACGAGCAGCATAAATTGCTGCCGTCAATCCCGCAGGTCCTGAGCCTATAATAATCACATTCTCCACAGACGCCCTCATCTCAACACTCCTCTTATTTAGCAGAATAAAATTGCTCTTAAACTAACTTATTGTTCTATGAAAGTCATCTTTATTAGAAACCAACCAAGTATACAATTCTGCAGCAGCCCTTTCTGTAGATAAAACGATACCTTTCTCACGAGGCCAAGCCCCCTTTGGTAACATCTCCGTATCCATATAAGAAGGGCTGAATAAACGTATATCACAGGATCTTCCATTATTTTCTTTTCTTATTGATCCAAGAAGTCCCTTCATACCATGCTTAGCTGCTGCATAACTCGAAGCCTTCGGGTCTGCAGAGTTCTCAGCTATAGCTGACCCCACATATGTAAATAAACCACAGTCTCCCTCTTTCAATAAACAATAAAGGAGCCTGGAAGGAAAAAGAAAATTTACTTCATAAGCCCACTGATGAGACTTCCATTTCTGTTCTTCAAAATCCCCATAGGGGCCCCCGCCAGCAAAGTACAAAATAGCAAAACAAGAGAGCTTTTTGAAATTCTCTAATAGCTCCTTTTGATTTTCTCGACAATTAAAATCTGCTTGTATTAATTTGACTTGATTATTCTTGATTTTCTTTTCTATTTCTGTCAGTTGATCCAATTTACGAGAAACCAAGTAAAAGTTTTTGCCTTTCACTTTTTGATCCCAATACAAGACCGAACTCTTCCCGAGCCCACGGCTAGCACCCAAGAAACACCAATTTTGAATTTTTTCTATATTAACCATACTCAAATAATTATAACTTTACATTTATACTTTCATCATCTTAAAAGTGAACTCTATGATCTCATTTCAAAAAAACTTTACAGCCATTACATACGATGAAAATAAAACTCTCATGGCAAACTTACAATTGCATAAAATTCCTATTGCGAGCTCCTGTGGGGGTAAAGGAATTTGCCACAAATGCCTTATCAACGTTAATAAAGGTAACGAGAACCTATCTCCACCCAATATAAGAGAAGTGAATTTTAAAAATCAACATTCACTACCCGATAGTGTCAGAGTTAGCTGCCAGACTTATGTCAAGGGCGCAGTTACCATTAACACCTCCTACTGGTAATTATATTACGATCAACACTCTTTAGCCTCGACCTATGGCAAGTCTCGTTAGAAAAGTGCCCGCATATCTATAAAATTCATTAAGTAATAGCCGATAGACACTTGTAGAGAATAGTGCTCTTACTATTGGGCTAGACTAGACTCTATAAAAATAAATTAGCTTCAAATAGAGAGTGGTGCATATGTTACTAAAGAAGTTCTTATCAAAACGTAAATTCGCTTTAGCTAAATCGTTTTTTTTATTATTTTCCTCAACTCTACTCGTACTGTTCTTTCAAAACTGTGGCCGCGGTTTTGACAACCTAGAGCATATCGAAAGTGTCAGTAAAAATGATACTGAAAACACTCTCGACGTAGCTCTTCGCACAGGGCAAGCGTCTCTAGTGACTGATGAAGAAATATATCTGCAAGAAATCCTTAACCTTATATCAAAAGGGAAGGGCAAGTATACTCCAGCCTACAATAAATTACTCAATCTAGGAGTCGGAGGAACTATTCAATCCAACAGCCTAACTCAAATAAGCTGGGACCCAAGTCACGACTCAGCAGCCTTACAACCACAATTCCCTCTAAATACAACGCTTTTAATGAGCAACAAACAATCTTCAAGTGGCGCCTCTAAGACTGTCCCTTTAGCTATTATTGGACAGATGAACAATTCTCGCTATCAAGTACTTGGGAGTAATCCGTTTCGAAAAAAAAATAACCTCAATGAAAATATGAATGAGCTTATGGAAAACAGCTTCAGTTGGCTCATTAATCGTGATGATCTAAAAACAAAACCCTTCAATGTCGTTATTGCCCATATGGATCAAAGTCAATATTTCCCGGATGAAACAGGTGTCCGCGAATGGTTAGATGAGCATTATTCAGGAAACGCTTCATACAATACTGCAAACAGCTGTGATGGCAGTTTATTGGAGCAGTGTCTTTTAAATACAAGCCTATTAATAGTCTCTCAAATATCCGACTCACAAATACAAGCAGCCTCTACCGCTGCAATAATAAAACAAGCAATGGCAAATGGTTTACCCGTTATGTATCTACATCACGATGGTGATCTAAAATATCTAGGTAAAGAATTATTTAAAATTCTCAACGTCACTTACTCTCAAGATAATTATTGGCTAAAACCCACTATAGAAAAATATGACCCAACTATACTCGTAGGCAAAGCCCCTGATCATATTGAAAAATCAAATAACATGTTTAAAAGCTTTCTAAATAATACCTTCGATATAGATTTAACATTATGCGATGATAAATCTTGTCCACCAGAATCTAATTTTGAGAAAAGCTTTAATCATGCTGCTACTGAAATTAAAAATATTATCGATAAATTTGATGAAAATAAATTGAATATTTTTAAACAAGAAAACCTTAAGCTTGAAAAGCTCTGGGTTCTTTTAGCCGATTATTGGCGACAAAAATCTGTTTTCCCTATGGATAAAACAAACGATAAATACACATTTCTAAAATCACTTTATGCTGATCATGTCATACATATTCGACGTGATATCAATCCAGCACAAAAGGACATGGGCACCTACAGTCGATCAGATTTCACTCATATTATCCCTGAAAATAAAACTTTAGCTATCGCTTCCAAATCTAATTTCCGAGCCACATCTATTTATGCTCTTCCTGGACAAACTTTTCGCGTCACTCGCTTGGATAAAACACCTGTAAAGGTTTCCATAAGAATTAATTCTCTGAGGCATGGAGCTAACCATATCTATAACAAAGACAGCTATGATCAGCCTTTCTTTGCTGGCGCATCAACCAAAATTCCTCTAGAGTCAGGAGAAATAATCAGCCTAACCTCGCCTTTTGGCGGACCTATACACACCTACTTTGATCAAAAAGGACATAGTGTTTTTCTGCGCTTTGAAAATATCGGCTCTCATCCTTTCTGGAATGGTCCCGAGGACAATGATCAGTTTCTCTCTGCTCTCGATAAAAAAGAATATGACTGGGCTGAATTTGTCACACCTCATTTTGAAATTCACTCTAACATAGATAAAATGACAACAACTGTTAACAACGCTCTTGTTAATAAAGACTTGCAATCTCTCGCAAGTCTAATAACAGATTACCATCACGGCTATGCCAGAGCTATTGCCGGATTCAAAGGAGATGATATCCCTGAAATGCCAGATGTTATAAATTTCGCAATAACAAATAATATAGAAATGCCTACCTGGGATACAATTCAACACTTTAATGCTGATAGAGCTACATGTGGTTCTGGATGCTCAGGAAACCCTTATGACGCTTACTGGGGCTTTAGCCCTCTCGGCCACGGAGACCTCCATGAAGTAGGACACAATATGGAAAGTTCAACTCTCCGCTGGAGTGAATGGGAAGGACATGCCAGTACAAATTGGTACTCTTACTACCCTAAGTTCATGTTCCACAACAATACAAATCAAGACTCAAGCTGCCAAAGCCTACCTTATACAAGTTTATATCAAGATCTCCAAAAAAGCAGAGAACAGAGTGACCCGAATGCTTACATGCATAGCTTAGACTATAAAAACTGGCAAAAAGGCGCAGCCATTATGATTCAAACTATGGCAGCTGCCGAGCACGAACGTGTCCTGAGAGAAGGATGGATGTTTTTAGCTCGGATGCATCTTATAAAAAGAGAGTTTAATATCGCCGACAACAGCCCTTTAGAATGGTCTATACGTGCAGCACGAATAGGATTTGGTGGTATGCTTTTAGATACCGCCAAAGCTCTCTCACATGATGAGTGGTGGCTCATAGCAGCCTCACACGCAACTGGTCGCAATATGACTGATTTTATGGAGATGTGGGGAGCACAACTCAGTGATAACGCTAAAAGTATAGTTGCCAAAGAAAACTATCCAAATATGCCAACTACGTTTTATCAAATGGCAGAAAAAGATCATTGCTATAAAAAACTGATAGAAAGTTCTCCATTACCTATTGGTGAAATATAATCACCAATATGATAGCACTTTAAAAATCAAGATTTCCGTAAAATAACTAAGTTAATAGGGGTTTTTTTAGCCAAAAATATATTTTCGAACTGCGTACGGAAATTTCTTTCGGCATACTCTGAGTGATGAAGATCATAGGTAACGAACTCAACCTCATAAGAACTGTTAGGAATATGCTCCATTGCCCAATCAAAGTACTCCCTTGAATCAGTTTTAAACTGTATAAAACTTCCTTTTTTTTGCAAAGGATAAAGAATTTTTAAAAATTCCTCACTAACAATTCGATGCTTCCAAGTTTTCTTTCTTTTAACCCAAGGATCAGGGAAATGAATATAAACATTGTCCAACTCATTTACACTAAATAGCTCATCCACTAATAGTGCATTATAACGCAAAATACGAGCTCGCTCTCCACCACCAGCAGCAATGGCTCGACGAATAGATTGAATTAGAGGTTTATACTTTAGCTCGATCCCAACCAAAAGACGGTCTTGATAGGTCTGTACATGGTGAGCGAAGTGCGTTCCATTTCCAGTGCCTATCTCTAAGTCCATAGGAAATTCCTCTTCTTGCTCAAATGCCTGAGAACGCCAAGACCCTTTGAAATCTAAACACTTAACTTCATCATAGGCATGGGAAGAAAACTCCCCCTTAAGAGCTAAAATATACTCATTAGGCTTAGGAACGAATGCCGTTCGACTGATACGAATATCTTTACGCTTCATAGGCTAAATCTCTATAGCCTTACGATATAATTTTCAAGGTTTTTCCATTCAAATATAAATAATCTATATTTATTTAACCCGAATTTTTATCTAACAAAAAGGCCGGCTATCAAAATAAAATGAAGTGAAATACTAGGCCTATTCATATTTAATTTAAGTAAGATACCTATAAAAAATTATCAGAGTTCTAAGCTCTGATAATTTTTTATAGATTCCACTGGTTGCAAAACCATTCCCACATATGAGGGCGCCTTTGACCCAAATCAAAATGAGAGCCCTCAAATTCAGAATAATCTAAAGACACTTTTTGATCATGCAATATATCTCTAATCTGTCTTGCGCCAAAATAAAGTTGGAACTGATCATGAATACCAACACTCAAATAAATATTTTTAAGTCTTTTAATCTTATCTCGACGCTCACTTAGAAAAAAAACAGGGTCCTTCTTCTTCCAACAGTCCCAAACGCGATCCTTTATTCTTCCCTGAGAATCCACCGGTAACTCAAAATCAAAAGGTCCATCACTCTCTGGAGAATAACAAGAGGCCATTCCCACTGCATTCAAAGTATCATGCCAATGCTTAGACTTTAATAAACGACCAGACTTTAATTCTCGATGAACTCCCTTTATTCCCCCAACACGCTTTATAGGTTCAATTGATTTATAAATATCAGGTAACAAGGTTACCTCAAAAGCACTATCAGGAGCTAGAGCTCCAATATAGGGGAAAAGATCAGGATAACTACTTCCCAAATGCAAAGCCCCATACCCCCCACTAGATCCTCCACAAATAGCCCAAAAATTCTTATGGGTGGCATAGTTCTCTTTCACTGCTGGAACAATTTCTTGAACAACATAATCTTCATAGTATCCAGTATGAGAACTATTTAAAAACTGCGACCCACCCCAAAATGTCATAGCATCTACAAAAACATATAAAGCCTCTGGAGCCCTCCCTTTACCTGTACAACTATCAATAGTTTGAATCATATTCTTAGCAAAAGGTTTAATATTAAAATAATTAGGACCGTTGCCAGTAAACCCAGCCAAAACCAAAATTACAGGAATATCTTTGTCTTCTTTTAAAGGGACTAATACAGAATTATAACGTACATATGGATCCCCAAGAGAATTCCCTTTTAAAAAAGAACTCGTTATTTCTAAAGTTTCAATGCGATAATTTTCAAGACTATAAGGCTGAAAGTTAATTAACGAGTGATACATTTATTACCCAAAACGTCGCCATCTTTTACTATTACTTCCCTCAATATCATCTAAATCGTGGTCAGACAAATTCGAAAGATCTATACCTACTATTTTATTACGCCCACTATCTTTAGCTTGATACAATGAATGGTCTGCTAAACGCACAACATCTCTTGCTTCTCTCTGAACACCACTGCGAGAGGTCACAGCGAAACCAATACTGCAAGTTAACCAAATATCGTCTTTATTATTTACAAAATGATACTCAGCAACTGTCTTACGCAAGCGTTCACAAAAAAGCTTAGCTCCATCTGTATCTACTTCTGTTAAAACAATCAAAAATTCATCTCCACCATAACGGGCAGCAAAATCAATGGAGCGGATATTTCTTTTAATAATCTCTCCCACTTCCTTTAAAACAAAGCTACCAAAGAGATGATCATGATCATCATTTACTAATTTGAAATAATCCATATCAAGCATCACGACACAAACAGACCTCTGAAACCGTCTTGCTCTCTGTAATTCATTTTCTAGTTTGTCATAGAGAGATCTCATGTTGTATAGACCTGTTAGATCATCTCGGTCTACTAACTCATTTAATCTTTTATTAGCTATTAATAACTGATCATGTAACTTTTTATTACGAATTTGAGCCCTTACTCTCGCCAATAGCTCTTCAGGTAAGAAAGGTTTACACACATAATCATCAGCCCCTGTATCCAAGCCCCTAACAACATCCTGAGTGTCATTTTTAGCCGTTAACAAAATCACTGACATGTAATATTTGTCCTGTTGCCGAATTTTCTTCAAAACTTGTAACCCATCTAGCTCTGGAATATTGATATCGAGCAAAATCATATCTGGCTGCCAAGATAAGGCCTTGCGATACCCTTCTACCCCTGTATTCTCTGATTCGACGTGATAACCCTCTTCTGACAAAATAGAGGTCACAAACGATATAATATCGTTATCATCATCCACAACCAATATTTTACCAATGTCATTCGTAGACTGCATAAAATCATTCTACTATGTCACAGAAAGTTTTCCACAAAATCACGCTCTCCACATGCAAAGCCTCAACCTTGGTCAGTTCACTTTTATTCCTTAGGTAGTGGACATCAATGCTTTAATCCAGTAATAAAAACCACGTACAACAGAACTTTAATAGAGTCTGAAGAGTGATATATAATTATGAAAATTTTATAATTAATTTAACCATCTAAGGGAACTATAAGCGATGGCATACAATCACAAAGATATTGATCAGAAATGGCAAGAACGCTGGAATGAAGAACAAATCTTCAAAGCCGAGATTGATCATAAAAAAGAAAAATTCTACGCACTCGATATGTTCCCCTACCCCTCTGGATCTGGCTTACACGTTGGACATCTGGCCTCTTATACCCCTGGTGAAATTGTTTCGCGTTATAAACGAGCTAAAGGGTTCAATGTTTTACACCCAATGGGTTTCGATGCTTTTGGACTTCCCGCAGAACAATACGCTATTCAAACAGGAATCCATCCAGCTCAAACAACTAAAAAAGCAATTGATAATTTTCGCCGCCAACTTCAATCCTACGGCTATAGCTTCGATTGGAATAGGGAAATTTCCACCTGCGATCCAAGCTATTATAAGTGGACTCAATACATTTTCACTGTACTTCACAAAAAGGGACTCGCTTACCAAAAAGAAGTTGCCGTCAACTGGTGTCCAGCTCTCAAAACAGTTCTCGCTAACGACGAAGTTATCGATGGAAAAAGTGAACGAGGGGGGCACCCCGTAATACAAAAGCCCATGAAACAATGGATGCTTAAAATTACCGACTACAGCGAAACCCTTCTCCAGGGGCTAGAAGATATTAATTGGCCGCAAAGAACTAAAGAGGGGCAAAAAAATTGGATTGGCAAAAGCATTGGGGCTAAAATTAAATTCTCTATTAATCAACAAGAAGCTCTCCAGGTTTTCACCACTCGCCCTGATACACTTTTTGGTGTCACCTTCATGGTTCTAGCACCCGAGCATCCTCTTGTAAAAAATATTACAACAGAAGAACAACTGGAAGTCGTCAATACTTACACCTCTCAATCTAAACTCAAAAGTGAAATGGATCGAAAATCTTCTACAGAAAAAACAGGAGTCTTTACTGGAGCCTACGCTACCAATCCTGTCAATAAAGAGAAGATTCCCATCTGGATTGCCGACTACGTTTTAATGGGCTATGGAACTGGAGCTATTATGGCTGTTCCTGGCCACGACAGCCGTGATTTTGAATTTGCCACTCAATTTAATATCTCCATTAAAAGAGTCATAGAAAGTCAGAATGACTTACCTTTTGAAGGAGAAGGGCAACTGATCAACTCAGGCCTCCTAAACGGACTTTCAAAAACTTCGGCTATCGATAAAATAATTCAATATCTCGAAGAAAATAAAATAGGCACCAAGAGTATTCAATATAAACTCCGAGATTGGCTATTTAGTCGTCAACGCTACTGGGGTGAACCCTTTCCTATTGCTCATATGGAAAAAACAGGAACACAAGCCCTAGATCTTGATAAACTCCCTGTTACTTTACCTAACGTGGCAAATTTTGAGCCGACAGATGACGGAGCCGCTGTCCTATCTCGCAATCAAGAATGGGTCAAGTATACATCTCCTTCCAAAGAAAAAGGAGTACGTGAAACAGACACCATGCCTGGTGCAGCTGGTTCATCATGGTATTTTTTACGTTATTGTGACCCTCACAATGATAATGAAATATGTAGTCAAGAAGCACAAAACTATTGGATGCCCGTAGACCTTTATGTTGGTGGCCCAGAACACACGGTCGGACATCTTCTTTACTCGCGTTTCTGGCAAAATGCTCTTTACGAAGAGGGGATCGTAGCTCATAACGAACCTTTTAAAAAACTAGCTCACCAAGGAATGATCCTAGGAGCAGATGGCGAGAAAATGTCCAAATCTCGCGGTAATGTCATCAATGTGGATGATGTTAAAACTCGCTACGGAGCTGATGCTGTTCGTGTTTTTGTTACTTTTCTAGGACCTATGGACAAAGATAAGCCCTGGTCAGAATCAGGTATTGACGGAGTTCGACGTTTTCTAGAAAGAATCTGGCGTCTTTGTCTTGACGAAAATGGGGAGGTCTTAGTTGAAGACTTACCTCCCAGTGAAAATCTAAACAAGCTCCTACACAAAACGATCAAAAAAGTCACCGATGATATTGAGTCTATGAGTTTTAATACAGCCATAAGTGCAATGATGATTTTAGTAAATGAGCTTTACAAAGAAAACTCTCGCCCGAAAATAGTATTAAATATACTCTGTCGACTTCTGATGCCTTTCGCTCCTCACATAACTGAAGAACTTTGGGAGAAGATGGGGGAACAAAAATTTCTGTCTCTCACTTCTTGGCCAGAATACGACCAAGAACTAGCAAAAGATGACATTATAACCATGGGAGTCCAGGTTAGCGGAAAAATGCGTGGCACTATAGATGTTTCATTAGAAGATAAAGAAGAACTCGCTATGAAAAAAGCTCAAGACCTCCTATCTGTACAGAAAGATCTCGAAGGAAAAAAAATTATTAAAATTATTTATAAACCAGGAAAGATCCTCAATATCATCGCCAAATAAAATTGTAAGGACTCAAAATGACAAAGCCCCCTTGGAATATTGAAAAAAGTAGTGAACTCTATGGCGTTCCTTATTGGAGCTGTGACTATTTTTCCATTAATGAAAAAGGAAACATCATAGTTACCCCTTCTGGTTCGGAGGGCCCCTCACTTGATCTTTACCAACTCACTCAAGAGCTCATTGAAAGAGGCATTCGCGCTCCACTTCTAATACGCTTCTCAGATATCATCAAATCTCGTGTTCAACTGCTTTCTCAATGTTTCCAAAATGCTATTCAAGAGTACGACTACCAAAGTCACTACCAAGGTATATACCCCATAAAGGTCAATCAACAGCGTCATCTCGTAGATGAATTGATGAAACACGGAACCAGCAACAACCTAGGACTCGAATGCGGAAGTAAACCCGAACTCTTAGTTGCTCTTGCACAGATGAATCAATCTAACGGTCTTATTATTTGCAATGGCTTTAAAGACGAAGAGTATATCGAGACAGCCCTGCTTGCACAAAAGCTAGGACTCAAAGTAATTCTTGTTATTGATCGACCAGTAGAGCTCCCCATGGTTCTTAAGGCATCTAAAAATTTAAAAATTCGCCCTCGAATTGGCTTTCGTGCAAAACTCAATTCCAAAGGAGCAGGAAAATGGGTTGAATCCTCAGGAGCTAAATCTAAATTCGGCCTGACCTCCTATGAAATCGTAGAAGGCCTTAATACTCTCAAGGATCAAGATGCCTTAGACTGCCTGGAACTTCTCCATTTTCACATCGGTTCTCAAATCACCTCCATCCAATCTATCAAAGCTTCCCTGAAAGAAGCTGCTCGCTTTTACACAGAACTCCATAACTTAGGTGCAAAACCTCAATTCTTAGATGTAGGAGGCGGCCTAGGGGTTGACTACGATGGCTCCGGAAAAAGCGAAAGTTCAATCAATTACAGTGTACAAGAGTATGCCAACGATGTTGTCTCAATTATTCAAAATGTTTGTGACGAAAAAAACACCCCTCACCCTACTATTATTACGGAATCAGGACGTAGCTTAGTTGCTCATACATCTGTTTTAATCTTTAACGTACTAGGGGTGAATGAAATTCGCTTACAGCAAATGCCCCCCAAAGTTAGTGAAAAAGATCATCAAATTTTACAAGACTTGCAGTACATGTGCGATAATCTTAATGAAGATAATATCAAGGAATGCTTTAATGATTTATCTCAAATAAAAGAAGAAATTCTACAACTTTTTACCTATGGAGTTCTTAACTTAAACGATCGCTCAAGGGCTGAAAGATTTTACTGGGCTCTCGCTACACGTATGACCCGTATGGCGCAGTCCTTGGAAGACGAAGAAGACCTGCTATCAGATTTAAATCAACTTTTATCAGATACTTACTTTTGTAACTTCTCTATCTTCCAGTCACTACCTGATGCTTGGGCTGTAGATCAAACTTTTCCAGTTCTCCCTATACACAAGCTCGATCAAAAACCTAATCGCCGCGCACGTCTTGTTGACCTCACCTGTGACTCTGACGGGAAAATCGAAAAATTTTATGACTTAGAGAAAAATACAATTAAAAATACTCTAGAAGTACACCCTATAGAAAATGACGAAAACTACTACCTAGGAGTTTTTATTACTGGAGCCTACCAAGAAATCCTTGGAGACCTTCATAACCTATTCGGTGATACAGATGCTGTTCACATTTCACTAAATGCAGACGGGCACTATAATATTGACTCATTGGTCAAAGGTGACACTGTCAAAGAGGTTCTTCATTATGTTCAGTACAATGAAGAAGAATTACTGGAGAAAATTCGCCGTGCATCTGAAAAAAGTATTTTAGAAGGACATATGAAGAAACAAGAAGCCAAAGCTCTACTTAAACACTATCAAATAGGACTTGATGGTTACACTTATCTAGAAGATCCTGAAACCTAAATTTAATCAAGCAAAGGTATTATTATGAATCTTATCCGTAAACTCTATGAATGGGTCATCCAATGGGCTGAAAAGCCGCAAGCTCTGTGGGCTTTAAGCGGAATATCTATTATAGAAGCAATTTTCTTTCCTTTACCGGCAGACCCTTTACTCATCGCTATGGGAGCCGCCCGCCCCAAAAGATCTCTTAAATATGCATTAGTCATGACAATATCTTCTGTGTCTGGGGGCCTGTTAGGTTATTTTATTGGCTACGCCTTTTGGGAGGCCACACAAGTTTTTTTCTTTCAATATATTTTTTCAGAGGAACTTTTTCAATTAGTTGGTCAGAAATTCTCTGACAACGCTTTTCTAGCTATTTTCATCGCCAGTTTCACTCCCATTCCATTTAAGGTTTTCACTTTAGCAGCGGGAGCTTTTCATATAGCCCTTATGCCATTCTTTATCGCAGCCTGTATCGGTCGTGGCGCACGCTTTTTTTTAATTGCCACTCTTCTTTATTTTTTTGGTCAACCAGTAAGGTTATTTATCGATAGGCATTTTGAAAAACTTACGATCCTCCTCACTCTTCTCCTTATTAGTGGATTTTACGTGGTAAAGTTCGTTATTTAAATCTTACGGATAGAAAATGACTATAGAAAAAAATCAAAATATCTTTGGCCTCTACGATTCAACAGAAGAAGATTCCTCTATTGTTCTTATTCCTGTTCCTTGGGAGGTAACAACCTCCTACGGATCAGGGGCAAGCTTTGGACCTCAAACTGTTTTAGAAGCAAGTCCTCAACTTGATCTTTGTGACCTTCAATTTGGTGAGGCATATCGTCAGGGTATTCACATGAATAAAATTCCCAATGAGTTACAAGAACACAATAACCAATACAAAATATTTGCCCAAACTATTATAGAAGAATTAGATCACCAAGACCCTGGAGAAACACTCAGTTCACAGGCAATCGAATTACAAAAAACAGTCAATGAAGCCTGCCAACAAGTTAACGAACAAGTGTATCAACAAAGCAAGCAACTTATAACTAAAAATAAAATTGTAGGGGTCATAGGCGGAGACCACTCCACTCCAGAAGGACTTATTAAGGCCCTACACGAACAGCACGAAGGTGATTTCGGTATTTTACATATCGACGCCCATGCTGATCTACGAAAAAATTATCAAGGCTTTCAACATTCGCATGCTTCTATTATGTACAACGTTATGACCGGAGAGTATCGTCCTAAAAAACTAGTACAAGTTGCTATTCGTGATTTTTGCCAAGAAGAAAAAGACTTCATTCAAAAAAACTCGAACATAACTACATTTTTTGACCGCGAATTAAAAAAACAAATGTTCAATGGAAAAAACTGGAATGACTTATGTAATAAGATTATCTCAGAACTCCCTGATAAAGTTTATATCTCTTTTGATATTGATGGACTTACCCCTGATCTTTGCCCTCATACAGGCACACCAGTGCCTGGGGGCCTTAATTTTGACCAAGTCGTACATTTAATCTCTTGTTTGTATAAGCATAATAAATCCATCATTGGTTTCGACCTTGTCGAAGTTGCCCCTGATCCTCAAAACAATAATGAATGGGATGGCAATGTTGGCGCCAGAGTCCTTTACCAGCTTTGTGGCTGGGCTCTCGCAACTCAAGGGCTCATAGAGCCCCAAGAAGATCAGTGAGATTCTCATGTCTAAATTAAAGCCCCACACCTCAACTACAAAGATATGGTACTCAACTGGAGTTCAATTTGAATGTCAGGGCTCAGGACAATGCTGTACATCTCGAGGTGAGTATGGCTACGTTTATCTGACAAAAGAAGATCTTAAGAATATGGCTCGATTCTTTAACCTAACAACACAACAGTTTCTTGCAAAATACTGTGGCACAACGGACGGCATTCCGCATATTAAAGATGTGGATAACTCTGTAGATTGTCGTTTTTTAAAAAAGAACAAATGCCAGATCTACCTTTCTCGCCCAACTCAGTGCCGAACCTGGCCGTTCTGGCCTGAAAATATGGATGCCAAGGCGTGGACACAAGATGTCGCTAAAAATTGCCCTGGAATTGGCAAAGGCCCTACCCATTCGCTCAAACAAATCAAACAAACTCTTGCTGAGCAAAGAGCCTCTGAAAAAAGGCTCTTAAAAGAAAGGCTCAATAAATAAAACTTAACGCGCGTAGCGCTTCTTCACGCTTTCACGAATTTCAGCACCCTCAATACTCAAACGAGTCCAAGGAATGGCCTTAAGACGTTCTTCTTCTATGAGTTCTTCTGTTTCTTCACAAAAACCGTAGATACCCCGTTCAATACGAGCTAAGGCATTCTCAATCTCAACTAATTGACGACGAAGTCGATCATGTAAGTTAAGTGTTTCACTCTCCGCCAAAAGACGTAAAGTTTGATCAGCTTCATCTCCGCCTTTTTCATCAAACTGTAAATCTTGTCTGGCACTTTTTACACGGTTTAAAATTTCAGCTTTCTCATCGAGTAACTTCTCTTTGCATTCTTCAAGTAAATTGTGGCTGATAACATTCATAAAGTTCCCCCCCCCATGTTTTATTCCTTTTGTTGACCCCTAAAAGGTGCCAATTTGGAACTGCTATATCTACACATGGCCACTATCTCCTGGCAAGGAAAAAATCTTAAAGGGTCTTAAATTTTTTAAGTAACTGATTCAACTAAATAATATTTAAACATTTCTTGATAAGGGTTAAAAAAAACAATTTTTCACCCTGCATTTATCTATTTTCTTACAGGATTTATGACAGAAAATAACCTACCTATTGGGCTACAGGTTAAGTCTTTGAATTTTCACGGCTTTCCACACGTTTGAAGCATAAATCCAGCCCTCTCCACCCATGCCATTATCAACTAGATGCCATCCTTCTTCACCGCCAAGATCACGAAATGGCGTATATTTATCAGCAACACCCATCTCGGCCTTAGAAAAACTTCTTCCTGGCCCTGTGCGTAAATTAGAGTAAGGAGCTTTAACTACAAGACAAGATATGCGGTCGGAAACCAGGGAGGAATGCACCCAATGCTTCTTCCCATTCACATCCTTAACTTCCAACCAACGCCCCTTTTTTCGTAATTGCAAAAAGGGCATATATTTTCCCACCGTCCACGTCACAGCATGCTTGCTCCCTGGACCCTTACGCAAATTAGCTTTATCAGCCGTCACACATAGAGCCTGAACTGAAACCTCAATGACAAATACCAGGGTAAAAAGAAAATACTTCATAAACAGCTTATCGGACATTTTGCTAACTTCTTTACTCCTAGAAGTTTTAATGACAGACTGCTGCTCCTAAAGTCTATTTCAATAAGAAGCTGTTTTAAAAGCCGTCAGATACGCAGCGTTCAAGATCAAATCGACTGGAGACGCATTTCAATACGTCATAAGGAAAGTTTAGAGGATCGTAACAAAGTAAATGACACTTTTTAAATAGTTCCTAAGGAGTCTATTTTGAGTCTCGATGTACTTATTCTTTTAGCAGGTTTTGTTTTACTACTTTTTGGTGGTGACTGGCTGGTCAAAGCCGCAGTCAGCCTCTCTTTAAGGTTTGAGATACAACCTGCAGTAATAGCTCTAACAATTATCGCTTTTGGCACATCAGCACCTGAACTTGTTACCAGCACCCTTGCAAGCTGGCAAAACTCTACTGATGCAGCCCTAGCCAACGTAGTGGGCTCCAATATATTCAATGGCTTAGCTGTGTTAGGCCTTAGTTGTTTAATTATTCCTAATACTTTAACAAAACACACTCAACGTGTTGAGCTGCCCTTCTTACTCATAATCTCTATTCTCACTATATCTCTAGCCTTTGACGGGCATTATAACCGCCTCGAGGGCTCTTTTTTCATTTTACTACTCGTAATATTTTGGTTTTACTCCATCCGTAGAGCAAAAAAACAAGGCCTATCAGCCGAAGAACAAAATGAAATCACTCCCTTAGGAAGTCTCCCAAAAGAGATCTCATTTCTACTCATGGGCTTTACTGCTCTAGCTTATGGCGCCCACCTTGCGCTCAGCTCAGCCTTAAGTATTGGACAAGCTTTTGGTATCTCCGAAAGACTTTTAGGCATTACCGTCTTATCTGTAGGAACTGGATTACCAGAACTAATCACATCTGTTATTGCAGCCAAAAAAGGACACTCAGACATTGCTATCGGAAATGTCATTGGTTCTAATATTTTGAATCTCCTTGGGGTGCTAGGGCTAACCGTCACAATTTCCCCCATGCCCGCCTCACAAGAGATTATAAGATCCGATTCTTACTGGATGATAGGCTCTACACTACTTATCTTGTTAATTATAAGAAAACAGGCCATTTCTCGTGTTGGAGGTATCCTTCTATCTCTAGGGTACGTAGCCTATATGACCTACCTCTTATCATAAGGAATCACTTCGACATCAATAACTTCAGCATCACGAATAGAGTCACCTTCATGATCAGCACGAACAGAGTCTTTCCATTGAGAGCTATGATAAAACCCCGCTTGAGATGCCCCCATATTGCTCCTCACATACCCTCCTCCCTGCTTTAATCGATTCTTAACCCATTTTTGTAAAAATAAACTCAATAAATGACGTGAGCCCGGTATGACCATGGCTAATCCCAAAGTATCTGTAATAAACCCCGGCGTTAGAAGTAATAACCCTCCTGCGAAAATCAAAAAACCCTCTACCACAGTACGAGCTGGCATGGCGCCCTGATTTAACTCTTGTTGAATTTGATGAAAAATAACTCTCCCCTGGGATTTTGACAAAGAAGCTCCAACAACACCAGTAACCAAAACAACCCACAATGTCATCCAACCACCTATCTCTCGTCCGACTTCAAATAACAAAGAAAGCTCTAGAATAGGAATAGCAGTAAAGGCCAACAATAAAAATAAAAACATTTCCACCTCTCATTCTCTATAAAACCACTAACATAAAAGAAATTGAACAAGGAACTGTTTTATGGCAAAAATGATAAACCACAAGATCAAAAGCAAAATTCGCCACTAGTTGTCTTAAAAAGGAGTGAGAAATGGCTTTTATCAATCAACCTGCACCACAATTCACCGCCCAAGCTGTTGAGGATGGTGGGCAATTCCGCGAGATCTCCCTTTCTGATTATAAAAGCAAATGGGTTGTTCTCTTCTTTTATCCTTTAGATTTCACGTTTGTTTGCCCTACTGAGATCACTCAGTTTTCTCAAAGAATGGTAGACTTTAAAAAAATCGGAGCTGAAATAATCGGCTGTAGTGTCGACTCTGTCCACTCCCATAAACGCTGGATTGCACAAGATCTCAACGACCTCGGCTACCCCCTTATGAGTGATATCACAAAACGTATCTCCAAAGACTATGGAGTTCTTATTGAGCAAGAAGGAATCTCTGTTAGAGCCACATTCATTATCAGCCCAGAGCAAACCTTACAATATATCTCTATTCATAATCTCAATGTTGGGCGAGATGCCAACGAAATTCTACGTGTACTTCAGGGCCTACAAACAGGGGAGTTATGTCAAGCTGGTTGGCAACCAGGAGACCAACACCTTAATCCTTAAAAATGAAAATAATCACAGAAGTTTATAAAAATATTCGCAGTCAGTATGGGAATGACTTATCTGAAAAAATTCAGTTATCTCCTTTACTTTTTTCTTCAAAAATTATCGAACTTCCTAAAGAAATTTTATTACAAGCCCAAGGCATAGCAAAAGAACTCAACAACATAAAAAGAGATCCTAATTTTCTTAAACAAATAGCAAAAGATAACGAACTTCCCATTTCATCCTCTCAACACTCCATTCTCACCAGTCTTGATTTTCATTTAGACGACGAGAAAAACTTAAAGTTGATAGAGGTTAACACCAATGCCTCTGCTTATCTTCTATGCGATCTCCTCTATAAAGCACAAAACCTCCCAGCTCTATCTACATCTCCAACAGAAGAAATCATGAAAAATATCGCCAACGAGTACTCTCTCTTTAAAAAAAATCAAAATTCCTCGCAGTCACCCTTAGAAAGAATTGCCATTATAGATGAGCACCCAGAGCAACAAAATATGTATGGGGAGTTTTTACTTTTTAAACAACTCTTCCAAATACATGGCTATAAAAGCTCTATTCATCATTTTGCCGACCTCACTTGCGACCCCGTAAGCCAAAGTGTTTTTAATCAAGAAAAACAAAAAATTGACTTCATTTATAATCGCTACTGTGATTTCTACCTATCTCTTCCCAAATCGAAAACTCTAAGAGAGTCTTACTTAAATCATGCTGCCTGCTTCTCCCCTAATCCCAAAGAGTATCAATCAATCGCTGACAAAAATCGCTTATTTGAACTGAGTCAACCGAGTTTCTGGACAAATGAAATGCAAAGTAAGTATCCTCAATTACAAAAAAGCCTTTTACAAACTCAAATACTCAATGAACAAAATTCCGATCAGATGTGGAAAAACCGTAAAAAGCTTTTTTTCAAACCAAGTCAATCTTATGGAAGTAAGCAGGTGTATAGAGGATCTGGGATTTCTTCTAAAAAATTTAAAGAAATCTTACCATTTCAATTCATTGCGCAGGAATTTCTTCCAGCACCAAAAACCTCAATAAAAGAGGCTCTTTTTAAATTCGATCTTCGCTTTTTCACATATGCTGATACAGTTACATTAGCTATCGCCAGAACATATCAAGGACAAGTAACAAATATGAAAACTCCCGAAGGAGGCTTCTCTTGTATCAGTTTCATTTAGCCGAAAAAAATGCCTTACGAAAAGGCCTTACCGACTCAAACTCAACAACGAGAAATTGCTCAACATTTGTGCCTTCAGTTTTTTTCTTTTTTACGAATAGTTCATATTTGTGAGTATCTTCATTATAATAAAATTCATGCTCACCCGACGTTTGAGATAAAATTTTATCCGCAGGAGAATTAGAAAGTAAGCGAACAACATGGTGACGCGATCTCACCTCTTTATCCTTAAAACTCAATTGAAATTGCCATAAACTATTTGCTTTATTATCTAGAGAAGAAAAATCTAACAACGTTGGTACTCTCAAAGAGTAAGTCATATTTTTTGAAGTTAACTTTTTTTCCTCACCACATGAAATTACTTTTTGCCTCTTATTAGAGGACGATTGTGAAAAATCCTGTACTGACACGTAATTCATGTCCGGTGACTTAACTTGATAACGAACTGAATGAGCTACTAATAGCTTTTTAGGAATTTGCTCAACTGTCACACGATGGCGCTTATCATTCTGTGACCAAACTCCCTCATGGCAGATTTCAGATAATGAATTCTGACCTTTTGCCTCAACTATAATAGAAGATAAAAGTGACACAAATACACTAACCATTTTTTTCATCGACTTCCCCCAACAAAAAGTAACTAAACTTAAGTATAGCAAAACCGATGCCTAAACCTAGACTTTCATCTTGAAAATATGAGGCTTTGAATCGTTGTTTTTTCAATATTTTGTCTTATTTTTCACATCGAAAAAAAAATAAACAAAAAAAATCTCTTATCTACCCTCTATCAACACTAGACTTAAGGAATAAATTTGTCATTTTTTACATAACTTTTAGATAGTTTTTGCCGCCCCCCCTACTTTATACCACTATGACAGTCAGATAATAGATATGTGGCACAAACGAATAGATCTTTAAACAACAAGTCTTATTCACAGGACTACAAAAAGTTTAACTTCTTAGATGGTTCTCATCCTTGGAAAGAACATGTCCCAGAAGGATACGTCCCCTATAAAGTCCACTGTTTGCAAAAAGGAATAGTTAGCTACTTTAATTTCAGTCTAGCTAAAGAAATGGGCCTGATCGACAAAAAGCACCCTCACAAACTAAATAAAACCCTTCAGAATATAATTCTCGATACTTTTTCAATCCAGATTATCAATGAGTACGATCAAGTTAATTCAACTCCAATTCCTGAAAAAAGAATAAAACCTCAATCTTATATGGCCTCCCGTTATCTCCAATTGCAACACCCAAACAAACAAGGGAAAACATCTGGCGATGGACGTGGAATATGGAATGGCACTATTACCCACAAAGGAAAAACCTGGGATGTCAGTAGCCGAGGAACCGGAGTAACAAAGCTCGCACCAGGGTCTGTTATGTCAAAGACACCTCTTCAAACAGGCTCTAACAAAGTTGGCTATGGGTGCGGCCTAGCAGAAATAGATGAGCTCTACAGCTCAGCCATCATGTCTGAAACCCTATATCGGCAAGGATATAAAACAGAACGAGTGTTAGCTATTATAGATTTAGGCAATGGAGTCGGTATAGGCGTACGAGCAGGCCACAACCTATTTCGCCCAGCACATATTTTCATGTACTTGAAACAGAATCAATATGCTCCACTTAAAAGATCAGTGGACTACCTCATTAAAAGACAAACAGAAAATGGTGAGTGGTCTTTTAGAAAAAAGACTCCTTATAAATACCAAGACCTCCTAGAGCAGATTTGTAAAGAATTTGCACAGTTCTCAGCTTGGCTAGAAACCGACTATATTTTTACTTGGCTCGATTGGGATGGAGACAATGTTCTTATTAATGCTGGAATTATCGATTATGGAAGTATTCGCCAACTAGGACTTAGGCATGATCAATACAGATATGATGATGTCGAACGTTGGTCGACAAATCTCAACGAACAAAAACAAAAAGCACGTCATACAGTACAAGTTTTTGCGCAACTAGTGGATTTTCTAGAGACTAATAAAAGAAAACCCTTAAAAGAATTTAACGACCACCCTATATTAAAAAAATTCGACCAAAATTTTAGCTACTACCTCACAGACAGAACTCTTTTCCGTATTGGCTTTACAAAAACTCAACGTTCTTACCTCATTGAGAAACAACAGAATAAAGTTCAAAATTTTCTATCAAAATTTCATTATATAGAAAGATATAAAGTCTGCAAACCAGCTTTTAAGGTAGAAGATGGCATTAATCGCCCTCCTCTTTTCAATATGCCAAAAATTATTAAAGAATTACCTTCTTGCCATATTAACAGTCTCCCCCAAAAACATCCTTTTTCTCACTGGCTAAGTTCATTTGCTAAGGGAAAAGATAAAAAAATCACCATCTCATTAGAAAAACACTTTTTTACTCTTATAGAAAAATACCACGATCTAGTTAAATCTCTATCTAAAGAATTATCGACACCCTCTCATTATATTATCCGTTCTCTACAAAACAGGACCTATCAAATCCACCGTGAAAATCGTCTGACGGGCAATGCTCTTGTGCATATTGTATGGGAACTTTTAGCGAAAAGAAAAAAAATATCTGATAATGAAATCCAAAAAATAATCGATAATATCATCATCGAACAATCATCTATTCCTGAAGCAAGACATAGTAAACCTGTCCTAGTTCCTCATATCAATTTAAAAAAAGAGGGCTTTTTAACTGATCTTCATGAATTAGCTACAACCTATAATCAAGATATTTAAAATATCTACTCTATAAGAACCTTTATTAAAAAATGGCTTTGATAACTCAAGAGTTGCCTTTACATCCCCCATTAATACCCATGAAATACCTATCCTTAATTTTACTCTAAGAACAGCTCATGTAATAATTACAATTCTAAAAAAGAGTTGTGAGCTTCACACAGAATCTGTAGATTCTGTGTGAAGCAAATCTTCTCAGGAGGAGCTATGAAGACTCTCAGTACCTTAGATATTGCACGTAATATTTTATCGTTAAAAATAAGTTGGCTTTGCTTACTCACACTAGCATTTTCACCTTTGAATAAAGCCTTTGCCGAAAACTGGGACCATTTATTTCAAAATCATACAGATGACAAAACCAATATTCATTTCCTTCTAGACACAGGAAGCAGTGGGTATGAGTTTCAACACAATGATCATCCCATTGTTCCAGCTTCTCTTACTAAAATTTTCACTGCACAAATGGCTTTAGAAGAATTAGGGAAAGATTTCACATTTAAAACTATCGTTAATTGGAAAAGCCACCCCCTCTACCCTCAGACTATTTTTGACCTTACACTAGTAGCTAATGGAGACCCTGATTTTAATATATTAAGACTCATTACAAAATTAAAAGATAAAGGATTTACAAATATCACCGGCCCCATAAAAATTATAGACACTTTACCTAGGGGGAAACCAAAAGATAAAGGATGGGTTAACGATTCGGGCTACTGCTATAACAGTATTTCCAATGCTCTTAATCAAAAAACAAATTGTGCTACAATTAAAATCACCCGCAAAGGGGCTACAATTTTAGATCCAAATTTAAAAGTCAATATTAAGTTAGATTTAAAGATTGGCGCCAAGAGAACTAGTATTATTCCACACTTTCTATGGTTAAATAAAGAGCAAACTAAATTTAGCTACTTTCTAGAGGTCAATCTTAGAAGTCGCAAATCCGTCAGACACATAGATGTTATCATTCCCTACACAAATCAATGGGTTATTAATAAAATTAAACGAATTGCAAAAGAAAACAATTTTACATTTAAGAAAAATAAAACTTCAGAAAATGACTACAAAGCTCATTCATTAACACTTCTATCTACCCCCTTGAAAACTCTGGCCTGCACTACCTTAACAAAAAGCCAAAATATGTTTGCAGACTCTATTTTCAGACAAATTCCTTTATCAGCAAAAGAAAAGTTCTTATCTCATTACCCTGAAGTCCATATTGTCGAGGGCGCCGGCTTATCTCGAGAGAACAACATTCCAGCAGAAGCAACTCTTGCTCTATTACAAGACATTAAGGGGTCTTCTTTTTTTGATTTTTTTCTAGACTGCCTTCCCCACCCAGGTGAAAAAGGCACTCTAGAAAATAGGATGCTTAAACTTAAAAATAAAATTGCCAGTAAAACAGGTACTCTTATAGGAATGAGTCACTTAGCTGGTTTCATTGCCAATCCAAAGGATGAGAACGATTGGCTGCCTTATGTTTTTATGATGGAAAGTACAAATAAAAAGGCTTATCAAATGAGGCGTTTTCAAGACAATATCATAGAAAAGGTTTTCCATAAAATAGCCAATAATTAAGTCTTTGCCATTCTATCTTTTTATAAGTAAGCATCATTGCAACCCTAACAGCTCTTTTCCTGTGCTCGACAATGGACGGCTTAAAATCCATAAAATACAAGAACATATTAGATTGTTAACTTTTTAGACAACTGAACAATCAAAAAATGTCACTTCAACACTCAAACCTCACCTACTTGCAGATAGACTTGGTGCCATTCTTGATACATCTATGAATGTTGTAACTAAACGCGGAGAACTATATGACTAAAAGACCCTTACTCTTTCGCTTTGCTCTATCCACCATCCTATGCGGAAGCTTCTTTGTTGCTTGCCACCCTAAGAATAACCGACAGGTTTCAGTCACAAAGTCTTCTTGTGGCTTACCACAAGCTGTTCAGAAAGCTCAAAAAAGCCAAAATGGTGAGGTCACAATCACCTTAATGGATGATAAGTCTTTAGATAGTTGCTCCGTTAGCTCTCTAAGTACAAAACTTATTGATGACCTAAAAACTAAATTACAGAAAGCCGATCAAGCTCTCGTCGAAGCTCAAGAATCTGATGATAAAATGAAAATTCAAAGTGCTCAAAACCACTACGACCAAGTTAAAAAGAACTTTACTATCGCTACTGAGAAACTAATTGCTCGTGCCCAAGAAAAACTCAAAAAAGTAGAGGGTGAGTTAACAACTACAAAGCTTCAACTAGGAAAAGCTCAAAAAACTCAAAGTCCAAAGAAAATACAATATGCAAAAACTAAAAATGACATAGCTGAAAATAACGTAAAGTCTCTACAGACAATTATCGGAGGCATGCAACAATCTCTCATCGAAGTGCACAAACCACTTCAAAAACTTAAAGCAAAGCCAACTAGTAATAATAACGAATTAAAGTCCGATATGATAGGTACAAAATATGTCGTTACAGTTAGTACAGAGGATGTAAAAAAAGACATAATAACAACAAACTCTGAAGAAGAAGAAACAACAAACTCTGAAGAAGAAGAAACAACAAACTCTGAAGAAGAAGAAACTCTTTCTTTTTCTCTTACAATTAAGGCAGACATTAAAACCAGTGATACTGAACTTCTAAGCAAAGTTAAAATTCCAGTGACCATTAAAACTAAAGACCCCTTTATTCAGCTTAGTACTGGACAACTAGATGGTGACGAGATCATTTATCGCACAGACAGTAAGTGTCTGATTAAAGATGACGATACATGTGGACAAATAATTTTGGTTGTTAATATTATCAAGAAGCTTCCAGATGAACAAGTTGCAGCCATTACACAAGTTGGATTTACCTATCAGGTTACAGAAAAAACTATTGAAGACTCAAGTAATAAAACCCTGTCCCTAGATATGATTGAAGATATAACTAAGTTTGTAGACGTTGGTGAAAAAAACAACTTACCAGATGCACAAGTCTTAATTGAAGATCTAGAGACACAACTTTCTGAAGTGAAACAAGAAACATCACAAAATGATGACTAATCCCAAACTAATTAGCATTGAAAATAATAACAAAAATCCCAGTCTATTCAACCACTGGGATTTTCTTTTTCCTTTAACCTCTAAACTTTGGAAAAACTCTTCCCTATCCTTTGTTGGAAAAATATAGAGCCGATCTAATAAACCATCAGAAAGGAGCCCATGCTCATACGTACCCCAAACTCCTACCTGCTTCGGTAATGTTTTATAACGAATCCACCAGCGATTTTTCTTATCAATTTCCCGAAAACTCTCTTGAACAGGGAGATAAAAGTAACTCCCTGGAGTAACTACAATCACAGTTTTTTTATTTTCCTCATATGAAATCGATAGGTCTTTCACCTTCCCTCGTGGACAACTATGAGAAGATTCACATGACTTTTTCCACTGCCCCCCCTCAAACACTTGCCGTATAGCCCTATAGGAAACAGCTTTCTTTACTTCAGGAAAATATTTCGGATTCAATAATTCTCCAGCGACCTCCCCCTGTAATCGATAACGCTTACCATGCTGAAGTTGATCTGTATGAAAGTTGGGAGAACTTAAAAAATCCTCAGCCTCTTGAGATGACAACGATGCAAAATAAAAAGAAACCACCATAATAGGTAAAAATAAAAAGAACACTATCCAAGAAATCATTTTAAAGATCTGTTTTTTCATAATTTTTAACCGTAAAAAATCAATATCTCTCCTGCCAATCTAATCATAAAGATGACAAGCTACCCATTGAAATTTTTCCTCTGTCCCTAAATTATTTAATTTGGGAATTTCACTCTTACAACGGTCCATTACTTGTGGACACCGAGGATGAAAACGACAACCACTTGGCGGCTGAATCGGGCTAGGGACATCTCCTTCTAAAACCACTCTCTCTATATTGGCCTCAGGATCTGGCACTGGAATAGCCGATACCAAAGCCTTTGTGTACGGATGTTTTGTTCCTGTATACAAACTATCTCTATCCGTATACTCCACCACTTGCCCTAAATACATCACCAGAATATGAGTGCTAATATACTGAACAACGGCTAAATCATGGGAAATAAACAGATAAGTTAAATCAAAATCTTTTTGTAACTTTTTAAGCAAATTCAGAACTTGAGACTGAACCGATACATCCAACGCTGAAACAGGCTCATCTGCAACAATAAGTTTAGGATTCAAAACAAGAGCTCGTGCAATTCCAATTCTCTGTCTTTGTCCACCTGAAAACTCATGAGGGTAACGCCCCAGAGCTGTTTCAGCTCGCAAACCACAGGTCTCTAAAATTTCACTCGCAATCTCAACTCTTTCTTTCTCGTTTTTTCCAATACCATGGATTTCTAGCGGCTCTAACATAATGTCACGAACTGTATGCCTTGGGTTTAAAGAGAAGAATGGGTCTTGAAAAATAATTTGCATATCTCGTCGCAAAGGGCGTATTTCATCACGAGAAAGATCTGTAATATTTTGGCCCTCAAAAAAAACTTGCCCTTCAGTAATATCATGAAGTTTCAAAAGAGTTCGACCGAGAGTTGATTTTCCACAACCTGACTCCCCCACAATCCCTAACGTTTCCCCTTTACGTAGTGAAAAAGACACTCCGTCCACAGCATGAACTTTAGCCACTTGACGCATCAATATTCCACCCTTAATAGGGAAATGCTTCTTTAAATTTTTAACTTCTAAAAGAGTGTCACTCATAAACATAACTCCTTAAATAGGCGAACTACATCTCACCAAACGTCCTTCTCCTATATCTACCAAAGGAGGCAACCCCTTTCGGCACTCCTCCTTAACATAACTGCAGCGATCAGCAAAATGGCAACCAGAAGGGAGATTCAATAAACTAGGTACTAGCCCAGGGATAGTATTCAACTCTTCACCTGGATCTTGTCCCAAGCGAGGGATAGATTTCAACAAAGCCTCCGTATACGGATGACTAGGGTTACGGTACAAAGCTTTTGTTTCCGAACACTCCACCGCTTTTCCCGAGTACATCACCATAACATCATCACAAAGGTCTGCAATTACACCTAGATCATGACTAATAAAAATAATGGCCATGTCTTCTTCTTCTTGCAGCTTTTTCATTAAATCTAAAATCTGTGCTTGAATCGTCACATCCAAAGCTGTTGTCGGCTCATCGCATATCAATACTTTTGGTCGACAAGCTAGAGCCATAGCAATCATAACTCTCTGCCTCATTCCACCAGACAAAGCATGGGGGTAATCATTCACCCTCTTATCTGGAGAAGGAATACCCACCTTACGTAACATTTCAATAGACTGATCCCAAGCTTCTTTCTTCGTTGAACCATGATGTAAAACAAAAACTTCAGATATTTGATCTCCTACTTTATAAACAGGATTCAAAGAGGTCATTGGCTCTTGGAAGATCATAGAAATATCTTTACCGCGCACTTGGCGCATCTCATCTTGTGAAAAATTTAACAAATTTTTCGTGCCACTATCATCATGAAATAAAATCTCCCCCTGACGAATTTTCCCCGCGGGCGGCATGATCAAGCCCATAATAGACAAAGAGGTTACAGATTTACCACAACCAGATTCCCCCACTATGCCTAATGTTTGACCTGCTTTCACATTAAAAGACACACCGTCCACAGCACGAACAATACCCTTCTCCGTATAAAAGACTGTTTCTAAATTATTCACTTCTAAGATACTTTTCATCTTAAATCCTAAAAAAATGCTCTTTACACCTGAGCTAGTTTTTCTTGAGTCTCTAAATTATCAATTACTTTCTTTGTGATATTAGCACGAGGATCAAACCCATCTCGCACTCCCTCTCCTATAAAATTCACCAGCAATAAAATTAAAACTAAAACGACTGAGGATGAAGCAATCAGCCACCATCGATTCGCTAAATCGTCATAACCTGATCGTAAAATAAGACCCAAACTAGAAGTCGGCGGTTGCACTCCAAACCCTAGGAAATCAATCGTAGCCAGAGCCGTAATATTCCCTGTAATTGTAAAAGGAACTAAAACCAAAATAGGGCTTACAGAATTAGGTAAGATATGACTAAACATAATCTTAAAATCCTTCTGCCCTAGAGCATGAGCAGCTTCAATGTAAGTCATTTTTCTTACCTTCAAAACTTGCCCTCTCATATAAAAAGCAAAAGGAGATAAACCTAAAATAGAAAAAATTCCTATAATATAGGTATTGCTTGGGTTTTCGATAAACGCTACTAAAATGATCATCAAAAAAATAACAGGAAAATAACCAATCGTTTCCAATACACGCCCTATAATCAAATCAAAAGAACCACCTCGATAGCCCATAAGAGCTCCCAATAAAACTCCAAGAAACAAAGAAATTAAGGTTATAAGTGTGGCCATCACTAACGATGTTCGACATCCATAAATTAGCCGGGTTAATAAGTCTCTACCACCTGTATCTGTCCCTAAAATATGGCCAACTTTATAACCTGAGTAATCATCTGTTTTTGAAATTACAGACGATGACCCTGGAGGAGCTGGCAAAGCATCAAAGTTTAGGTTCTGCTCAAAAGGCTTTTGCTTTATAGGAGGCCATAGAGCCCAGCCTTGGTTAGAAATTTTATCTTGCATAGCAAAGTAATCGACAACAAAACCTTCCTCACCAAAGTCTTTAGGTAAATACTTTACCACTGCAGGAAAATAAACTTCACCCTTATAAGACATAATCAAAGGTTTATCATTAGCAACTAAGTTTGCAAAAAGAGAAATTAATAAAATCACTAAAAAGACATAAAGAGAAGTCTTAGCCGGTATATTACGGTTAAAACGCTTCCAAAATTCACTTTCTTTTCGTGTTGCCACTTCTTTCTCTCCCAAACTTTTATATCTCGTTAGTCAAAATCAATGCGAGGGTCTACGACTGTATACAAAACATCTGTTAAAAGCATCGACACCATTCCCAAAATAGCCGTAATCGTAAGGTTAGCCATAATTACTGGATAGTCTCTGTTCAGCAAAGCATTGAACCCTAAATATCCTAATCCGGGAATTGTAAAAATCATTTCAACAATAAAAGAACCACCTAAAAAAGCGACCATGATATTACGTAAACTAGTTACAATTGGAATCAAAGCATTGCGGAAGGCATGCTTAAAATAAATAACCTTCTCTGACAAACCCTTTGCACGTGCCGTCCGGATATAATCCTTATTCAGTTCCTCAAGCATAGATTTCTTTTGTAATTCTGTAAGAAAAGCGAAGTTACCAATTACATAGCATGTAAAAGGAAGGATGAAGTGCTTCCCTAAATCGGCTAAATAATCCCAAGTACCTAGGTCTTCATAATCATCACCATGTAATCCTATAACTGGTAATAAATCTAATTTCACAGAAAACACTACAATCAAAGCAATAGCAGTCACGACCACGGGTACAGAGTAAGTTCCAAAAGTAACCATTGTTGTGATTCGATCAAATGCTGAATCACGATAAATAGCCTTAAAAACCCCTAAAACCATGCAGACAAGATAGGAAACAATAGTTGAAGTTATACCAAACAAGAGAGCTACCTCTAATTTTTCAATAATCATCTCTACTACTGGGCGATACTCAAATAAAGACTCTCCAAAATCCAAGGTTACAATATCCCCCACCCACTTGAAGTAGCGCTCATGAACAGGCTTATCAAAACCATAGAGCTTCATTAGGGCCTCTTTGGCCTCTTGAGTAACCACGGTCCCTGCTGAGCTTTCTCCATCTCCTCCGGCCCTTAGTTTTGCCTGCAAAGGCCCGCCTGGAGCCAACTGCATAATGAAAAAAGAAATCGCTGTGATGAGAAAAAACGTTGGAATCATCAACAACAAACGACGAGCTATATAAGTCCACATAAGCTTTAAGTCCCTTGTGTATTATTTTTTAGTCTTATACCAGCGAGGCCAGTAAACACAACTACCAAGATAATTAGCAACCGCCACGCCCTTGAGGTTTTTATTAATACCAATGTAACAACCACCGCCTTCATGATGAAATGTGGCTGGCTGCCCTTGATAAATCAATTGATGAATTTTTTGTCCAATTTTCTGACGTTTCTTTGTATTAAACTCCTTTTCAAATCGATCAATAAGTTTATCCGCCTTAGCATCTACAAAATTCCAAGTGTTAGAACCCGTCTTTTTTGTATTAGAAGAATGCCAAAGCTGCCTGGGAGACATCGGGTATGCCGAACGAAAACCTGACATATAGGCATCAAATTTTAAGTCATCGACTTGTTTTATAAGAGCCGTCCAATCCAACTGCTTTACATTTGCATCAATTCCAGCTTTTTTCATCTCAGTAACATAAACACCTAGAACATTTTTCGCATAATCCCCTTGAGTAGCTAAAATACTAAAAGATAGTTTTTGTTTCTTACCATTCACAACACGATCAAGAACTCCATCATCATTCGAGTCTTTCCAGCCAGCTTCCTTAAGTAACTTCTGGGCTCTCTTAGGGTTAAACTCAGGAACAGGACATTTTTTCTCAGGACAAGAGAAGGGAGACTTCACCCCCCAAGGGCCGTTTGTAGCCGGGCGCAACCCCTTAGAGAATTTTTTCAAAGTTTCAAACCGATTCATTAACAAAGCTAATGCCCACCTTGTTTTAGCATCTTTCAAAATAGGCTTACGACTATTCCAACCAATAAACATAAAAGACGTATTAATTTTCGGTGAAAAGTGAAGGGGCTCAACTTTTATTTTTTTACCCTTTGCAATATCTTTTTTCAAATCCGTATAGTTAAAAGAAGCCAGCTCCATAAAATCAAACTCTCCCTTACGAAAAGCCTGAATAGCAACATTATCATTTGTAACAATTTTAAAGCGAACCTTTTTAAAATTATAAGTATTTTTAAACCGAGGGTCTTTAAAACCCCACCAGTCATCATTACGAACTATTTCAACATACTTCCCTGCTTTCCAACGTTTAAACTTATAAGGACCTGAACCGACTGGATTTCGAGCAAATTTTTGATCCTTATTAAAATTCTCAGGCTTTTTATCAAAGTAAGAGAAAAGGTGTTTAGGAATAATTGAAATCCCAACACTCATAATATTGTTAAAACGAATACTTTTAAAAGAAACTTTCACTTTGAATTTGTCTATCTTTTCCACTTTATCTATTTTTGCAAGTAAAGCCGATTTGAGATTTAAATTATCTACTTTAGGATGCATATAAGCTTGGAAAGAAAATATAACGTCATCAGCAGTTAACGGCTTACCATCATGAAATTTTGCATCTTGCCGCAATGTAAAAACAACCGATTTTTTATCCTTACTATACTCATATTTGGTGCAAAGGTAACACTCTGATTCGCCTGTATCTGGATCTTGAGAAATTAAACTTTCAAATAAAGAATCCAAAATATCAGACTCTAGAGCCGTCGAATAGATAACAGGGTTTAAAGTTTTAGGGTAAGAAGAACCAAAACGGTTTAATGTCGCATTTCGATCTGCTTCTTTCCCTGCCTCTGGCAAACCTGCAAAAGAAGCATAAGAAAAACTTCCTGAGAAAATCACCGTCAGACTCACTAACAATTCCACTACAGACTTTCTAAACATTGTCCTTCCTTTTCTAAAGACCATAAAATATGGCAAGGGTACTCTAACCCAATCCTAATAGTCTGTATACACTCATTTAGATATGAAAAAAGAGCGCTATAATCATAAGAAAATTTATGTTGCATCGCGTAATTCCGTTGTTAAGTTCACACTTTATGAGGCTTGATTTTAAGTACTGCCAAAAAAAGACCTCATATGCTGTTTAAAACAGTATCTTATGTCGGAATTGTCACAAAATCTTTGCTTCGCTATAAGTATTCCAAAGAGCTTGATCAGCAATCCTTTTGCGCTTCATACAGTGACGAACCCAACGCCTCATCATTGGTAGTTCACGTGGATCAATGACATGAGCCTTATCCATTTCTAGCCAGCGAGCCGGCACACCTGCGCGACGCAACCGACAAACACCCTCTCGCGTTTCATCTACGCATAGAATATCATCCTGACGACCATGAGTAATAAGCCAAGGCGTCTCAACCGCAGCTAAAGATAAACGAGAACGCCAACCAGGAGGAAAATGAAAATAACCACTCACTCCTATAACTCCCGCCAAAATTTGATCGTAATTCATCGCAAAATCACAGGCGATTAAACACCCTTGAGAAAAACCAAAAAGAAAAATATTTTCAGTTTTCCAACCCTGACTTTTTAATTCTTCCAAAAGTAAAAAGAGTCCCTCTCGAACCTGGCGAACATGCTTCGGTTTATTTTTTTCTAATGAATACCAAGAGTACCCACCTGCATATTTTCTCGGAGCATTGAGAAGAAGTAGATTCATTTCTGGCAAACAAAGTTCATCAGCAAACCCTCGGAAAGGCTTAGAGCTATCTCCACGACCATGTAGCACTATCATAAGGCACCGAGAAGAGCGCCTAGCTCTGATAAAATCTGCCTCAAATAAATTAGTCTTTATCATCCTCTTTGCAACCCTTTTCGACATTTAAAAACTTCTTCTAAAACTCTGTGGATTGTTTTACCATGACCATCAATCAAACAAGAAGAGCTCTTACTCCAGTTTGACTTTTTTTCAATACCCCCATTCCAACGCGAAAGATCTCTCGCCAACAATGGATGGCCTCTATAAAGCTCCCTCTCACCGTCTCCACGTAAATCAAATCCATTCACCAATATTTGAGGCTTCCAACCTTGAAACTGAAAGCTCTTACCCGAAGGCAAAGTAAATAGATAACGTGTTTGATAGTGAACACTGCCAGGCCAACGCTCATCCCAATAACCTACTTGAACTGTTCCTTTTCCTCGGGTCGTTTGCCCTACAACCTGAGCCCTCTTAAGCTCTCCTAAGGCTCCAGCCAAGGCCTCAGCTACCGATGCCGTATGCCCATCAACCAAAATCACCAAAGAATCTGCACTCACCATTTTATTTTTAGAAACGAACTTTTTCCCTCTTTCCCCTGTTCTATAATTTCGATAGCTCCAATGGACTGTTCCTCTAGGAACAAAAAGATCCATCACACAACTCGCCACTTCCACAAGCCCCCCGCGGTTGCCGCGTAGATCCAAAACCGTTGTCTTCCCAACCTTCAATGATTGCCGTACCTGAATACAAGTATTTTGATAGAACCCTCTCAAACGCAACCAAGTGTAGAAATGGTTATCTGAAAATCGACCTGAGCCCACCAGCACTCGAGAATCCACAGAGTTTTGCACACGTTGGTAATAAAGATCTGAAGGGAAAATAAAACTACGCGGCCCCTCCAGTTTACGAACCTGCCGATTCACACTTTTCCAATCGACTTGATGAACCTCTAAAGAATAGTCAATTTGTAAAATTTTCAATAAAGAACTAAAAATAGGCCCTTGTCCTATGACAATTACAAGTAAAAGGAAAGAAAGCGGCATTTGTCTCGTCATAACTAACTATTTAGCAAAAGCCGGGCCTTTTCTAGCGATTGCCAATACCCTAATATTGGGGTACAAAACCTGCCATGATCATAGTCACAGGGGCCAATGGTTTTATTGGCAGCGCTATTGTTTGGGAACTCAATCAACAGGGAAGATCAGATATTATCTGCGTCGATTCTATTGACTTGAAAAAACGTAACATCCTCCAAGGACGTCAGTACCAACAGTTTCTCTTGAAAAATGATATCTGGCCCTACTTAAAGTCCTCATCTGATGTTCAAGCCATCATTCATATGGGTGCCTGTTCCTCAACAACTGAAGTGGATCTAGACTTCCTTGAAGAAAACAACACTCAATACACCAACCGTCTCTTCTCATGGTGTGCAGAACAAGATATTCCTTACATCTACGCAAGCAGTGCCGCCACTTACGGCGAAGGCGAATTGGGTTTTGATGACACCCTTGACCCTGAGGCCTTACGCCCCCTTAATCCCTATGGCGAATCAAAAGTAAAGTCTGATCGATGGGCCTTAAAACAAACAAAAACTCCCTCTCGTTGGTACGGCCTTCGTTTCTTCAATGTCTTTGGTCCCAACGAATACCACAAAGAAGATATGTCTAGCGTCGTCTTCAAAGCTTTCCATCAAATAAAAAAACAAAACTCCCTTAAACTATTCAAATCCCATAGAGATGACTATCAAGACGGTGAACAAAAAAGAGATTTTGTCTACGTAAAAGATATCTCCCGTTGGGTTGTTGAGCTTCTTAACAGTGAAGCCGCTTCTGGCATTTACAACCTGGGGTTTGGAAAAGCAAGGACCTGGTTAGACCTTGCTACAGCAGTTTTTCATAATCTCAACCAACCCCCCAGCATAGAGTGGATTGATATCCCTGAAAGCATCCGAGAGCGCTATCAGTACTACACCGAAGCCAGTATAAAAAAACTCAACCATCAAGGATTATCAGCCCCGCAATGGCCTCTAGAGAAGGCTATTGCAGATTATGTTCAAAATTACCTCAAAAAAAATCAATCTTTGCTCTAGCGATAAAGATTGAATGAACTATTCATAGGAGAGTCTATCAAATATGGAAATGCATTACGATCTCCCTTTGCGTTTACAGCGATTTATTGTCGATCAAAACTACTCTCGTTACACTCCTATTGATCAAGCTGTCTGGCGATATATCCTCAGGCAGCTAAAAGCTCACCTAACCACTTATGGTCATGAAGCTTATGAAGAAGGACTGAAAAAAACAGGACTAAGTACAGAAGAAATTCCTCGAATAGAAAAAATCAGTCAGGCTCTAGAGAATTTTGGCTGGAAGGCTATCCCCGTTAGTGGCTTTATTCCTCCTGCTATTTTCATGGAAATGCAATCACTCGGGTACCTACCCATAGCTTCCGATATGAGAAGTATTGACCATATTCATTACACACCTGCTCCAGACATCGTTCATGAAGCCGCAGGACACGCCCCTATCATTGCCGACCCAGAATATGCTCAATACTTAAAAAATTACGCCCATGTTTCAAAAAAAGCCATCATTAGCCACGAAGACCTCGCACAATACGAAGCTATACGCATCCTTTCTGATTTAAAGGAAGCCCCTGACTCTACATCAAATCAAATCAAAAATGCTGAAGATAAATTAAACTCTATCAGCGAAAATATGTCTCACACTTCTGAAGCCGCTTTGTTAAGTCGCATGAACTGGTGGACAGCGGAGTACGGCCTTATAGGTGAAGTCAAAGCGCCTAAAATTTTTGGCGCGGGACTCCTCTCGTCTATTGGGGAATCAAGAAGCTGTTTAGATGAGAAGGTAACTAAACTTCCTCTGTCTATCGACTGCCTTAACTACTCCTACGACATTACTGAGCCTCAACCTCAACTTTTTGTAACTCCTGATTTTAAAAATCTCACCAAAGTACTCAACGAGCTAAAGCAAAACATGGCCTTTACTCAAGGGGGCATTTCAGGTTTAGAAAAAATACGAATGGCCAAATCTATCAATACGGTTGAACTAAATACAGGACTACAGATATCAGGAAAACTTGTCGATTTCTTCACCAATACGAATAATAATCACAAACAACCTATTTACTTTCGCATGGAAGGTCCGACACAAATTTGCTATCAAAATCAAGAGCTTAAAGGGCATGACGTACAATATCATTCCCACGGCTACAGTACTCCTATTGGCCTTCTAGAAGGCCTTAACAAATGCCTTTCTCAAACTTCTAAGGAAGAAAGAAAAACGTTAGGACTAATCATAAATAAAGACATTTCTTTTTCCTTTCTTTCAGGTATTCGTGTCCATGGGAAATTAAAAGAAACACTAGAAAAAAATGATCAGTTAGTTATGCTTTCCTTTGAAGACTGTACCGTTACCTTCCAAGAACAGGTTTTATTTGCCCCTGAATGGGGGGTGTTTGATATGGCTGTAGGTAAAGCCATTCCCTCTGTATATGGTGGCCCTGCTGATTATGACGCCTATACAAAGTCTGATGAACTAACTGAGGAGTTTGTAGCTAAAGTCATTCCTCAAAGAGTATACAATGAAAATGAAAATCATAAACACAGCATCTATCAAACTATTCGCCAGATTCGTAATCAAAACAATATGAATATCTGTAAAGAAACTCTTTTAAAAACAACTTTCAATGACCTACGAGCTCATTTTCCAAAAGAGTGGCTTGCTTATTTAGAAATTTATGAATTAGCCCTAGATATGAATATCTCTTCACCTTGGTTTAATGAAGTCGAAAAAACTTTAGAGGTCATCTCAATAGAGAATTCACGCTATACAACTCTTATAAAAGATGGTTTAAAAATCGTAAAATTACAGGAAACCTAAATCATGGCTAATTCTCCCATCTCTATCGTTCTTGTTCGCCCCATTTATCCCAGTAATATTGGCGCCACAGCTCGAGCAATGACTAACTTCGGAGTGAATCGCTTAATCATCATCGGGCGACAATGTGAAATTAACTCCAAAGCCAGGCAAGCAGCGGCAACAGGACAGGCCCCACTAAGGGACCGTACCGAATACGAAAATTGGCAACAATTCTATGAACAAGAAGGAGAGGGGCTAAAAATTGCCCTCACCGCTCGCGAAGGACAACAAAGAAAAGCCCAAGAGCTCCCTCTAGCCTTCGAAGAGATAGAAAGTACTCCTGAGTATAGAGAACAAAGAGATAAACATACTTATTTAATTTTTGGCCCCGAAGACTCTGGTCTCAGCTTTGATGATATCGCTTATTGTCAACTTTGCTGTAAAATTCCTATTTACGGCAGTAACCCTAGTCTAAATTTGTCTCAAGCCACACTACTCACGCTCTACGCTATGAGACAAGCGTGGGGACTATTTGAAAAGCCAACATCTTCTGAAGAAGAAGAAAAAAACAATGACCTCCTCAACAATCCCCACTTATTCCCTGATCAAACTATCAGGAAATGGATTTCTATTTTGGGTTTCAATATCGAAGAGAAAAAAATTAACGCCTACACCACATTTAGAAGAATGCTTCTCCACAATGTCCCAACAGAAAAAGAATTAGGAGTTTTTGAGGCTCTCTTACAGCAAAATATCCGTAAACTACAACAACTCAAAACTTACCGAGAAAAATTTGGCTCTTTAAAAGACATCGTCTAAAAATAACTCTTAATTTCCCCGCAGAGGAAGGTCGCCTAAAGCCTCAAAAAGCTCTCTCTAATAAAATTTGTCTTTGCTACTCATATCCTAAATAAATCGACATTATTTTCCCGGTCGGGTCTAAACACACGCTAACCCCTCCATCCAAACAGCAGCTACCTCAATACCCAAAAATAAAAAAATCAAAATAACCCAGATCACCATGAATACATTCTTTTACCCTTTTAGTGATCGTATTTTCTATTTCTCACAAAAAAATAAAGAACAATATAACCCACAACCGTAGCTCCTAGAGAGAGAACACTCATAAGCACTGTCAATAAACGAATAAGCCCCACCTCCATATCTACCCGTCGACTAATCTCCATGCACACACCCAAGAACCGAGGCTGATAAGCTGTGTACCTTTCATCCTCCCTAGGTAAAGAAACGGCCAAAGCGAAATAAAAGAATAAGCCTGTTCCAAAAAATAAAATCGCTATTAACCAACAAACTCTCACGACCCAAGAAGGAACTCCTAAGGCGTTTCCCACACCTTCACACACTCCGGCTAAATAACTATTACTAGCTCTCACCCATCGATCTCTGTGACTATGGTAACCTCGATAATTGCGATTCTCTGGATCTGTCTCAAAAACTTCTCTTTCCATAACTCCTCTACCTCTAATATTATATGGCTTAGTATATATTATATTATTTTATTATGCAATATTATTAATAAGTATTGACAAAGTAATACTTATATGCCATATATACATATACTTTGAAATGAATTTCATATTCTCGCCCTTCCCTGGAGATAAGATGAAAACAAACTCCTCACTTAAAAGAGTGAGCTTAATGCTACGAGAAGAACAAAGCTCGTGGATCAATGAGCGCCAACTTAATCTCAGTGGTCTTGTCCGTGATTTACTAGATGACCATTTTAGTGAGAACAAAATCACTCTCTCTGTATCGCGAAGCACTCGTGAACTATATGACCAAGTTATCTCCAACACGGGAAGTACAGACCAAGACATTGAACATTACCTCAAAAATGTCCTTCAATCTCTCGTTAAAGATAAAATCAAACAAATGCAGGAGCTAGAAAAAATATTTACTTAAAATCTGCTCGAAAAGAAGAGTATAAATCTCCATCAAGACTCTGCCATTTTCCTTCTGCAAAGGTCAGCTTGTCTCCCATTTTTTTAATGTGAACACCACTAGTCCAAGAAAGCCCTCCACCTGAACCCATAACAATAGGAGCCATAAAAAGATGAAGCCTATGACAATACCCTTGCTCAAGAAAAGAGCTTAAAGTCTCTCCCCCTCCCTCAACAAAAATAGAGTTAATCCCTCTCTCCCTCAACAAAATAAGCAATGCTCCTAAGTTAAACCCTCCGTCAGTCAACATTGGAACCTCTATAATATTCACTGACGAACATTTTCTTCCCTTATTTCCCTGAGCAACGCAAATATAAATATTTTCTAAAGCCCTGACCTGGGATAACTTCAATTGCCCTATATTCTCTAGTAATTCAGCATTTGGATCTAAAATAACAACCTTATTCTCTATGTCAGAAAAACTCTTATGACGAATATTCAAACTAGGGTTATCCATTATCACTGTTCCACTGCCGACCAGAACGGCATCGTGCTGTGCTCGCAAAATATGAGAAAATAACCGAGATTTTTCATTTGTAATCCACCGACTTTCCCCTCCCGACAAAGCCATTTGTCCATCCAAAGAAGTAGCCACTTTAAGAGAAACAAAAACCTCCTGCTTCTCTACATTACGTAAGAAAATCTCAACTAGATTTTTTAGATCTCTTTTTAATTCCACTCTCTCTTGCTGCCCACAAGCTCCCCATTCTTCAACCTCTACCCCGGCTTCTTGTAAAATACCCACCCCTTTACCGCTCACTAGAGGGTTAGGATCTTGTAAACCATAGGTTAATTTTCCAATAGGCAGTTGAGATAACGTTTTCGCGCAGCTAGGAGTTCTCCCCTCGTGTGCACAAGGCTCTAAGGTCACATAAAAATGACTTTCTTGAAGCTCATCACTAGATAGCTTTTTTAACGCATCTACCTCTGCGTGATCTCCACCACACAAGGCATGAAACCCTGATGACAAAAAACAATGGTCTCGATCGACCACAACACATCCTACTAAAGGATTTGGAGAAACCTTTCCCGTCCCTCTTTTTGCCACAATCAGAGCCAACTCCATAGCTTGTTGCGGAGAAATATTCTCGCCCTTACAAAACTCCACGTCTTTGCTGATCCCTCTCTATCGCATCAAAAAGAGCTTGAAAATTACCCTCTCCAAAACCTGAATGATTTTTTCGCTCAATCACTTCGTAAAATATAGGACCAATCACGTTGCGTGTAAAAATTTGTAGTAGATACCCCTCGTCGTCTCCATCAATAAGGATAGCCTTATCTTGTACCGTTTTTAAGTCCTCAGTCACATTAGCCACTCGATTAGGTATTTCTTCGTAATAAGTATTCGGAGGAGAATCTAGAAACATCACTCCCTTTTCATGTAAATGATTTACTGAAGAAATAATATCTCCCGTTAATAAAGCTAAATGCTGAATTCCTGAACCATTGTATTCGTCTAGATACTCCTGTATCTGCGACCTACTATCTGTCGGTTCGTTAATAGGAATAATAATTTGATCACACGGTGACATCATCACTTTGCTGATCAACCCCGTTTTCTCACCTTTGATATCAAAGAAACGAACTTCACGGAAATTAAAAATCTTTTCATAAAAATCACACCATTTCTGCATCTCACCCACTGGGACATTATTCGTCAAATGATCAATAACAGAAAAGCCAAAGCCTTTGGGATATTTATTCTCTACAATAAATTCAAAATGATCTTCGTACAGCTCCTTCTCAAGAGTTTCATCTACGAAATAAATTAGTGAATCTCCTATCCCATAAACTGCAGGAAAAAAGCAAGCCCCTTTACTAAGGTCACTCCCTTCATAGGCCCTTGCCCCTCTCTCAATAGCTACTTGAAAAGCCTTATTAGCATCTTCGACTCTAAAACCAGTAGAACAAATCGCCGGCCCATGAGCCCTTGCAAACTCTTCCGCAAAAGTTTGTTCCTGTTTATTCAGAATAAAGTTACAGTCTCCCTGACGATAAAGATCTATCTTTTTTTCTTTATGAGTGGCTACCTTAATAAAACCCATACTCTCAAATAGATCAGCTAAATACTGAAAATCAGCTCCCACATATTCCACATAGGAAAATCCATTTAAACCAACAGGATTACTCATCACGGCCTCCTAAAGTAAAGACTCACTCGATAAAAGCCATAGATACTACTCAAGCCCCCTTTAAGCAAGCCAAGGAAACCTCTCAAATACGATTAAAAGTGAGCTCGGCAAGATTAGCCACCCTTCTATCCTACAGACAATTAACCTCTTGCACATAATTGTAAAATTTTTGCACAATAGGGTCTATGAAAATAGACTGAGCACTCCAGCCCTCCAAAAACAGACCTTCTCCCGATTTTAAACGGCTCAAGGCCACGTAAGCCTGTCCCGGCTCCCACAGGCGACGAATATCCACTCCTACTTTCTCCAAAGTCATTCCTTGAGATTTATGAATTGTCGAAGCATAAGCCAACGTAAGAGGGAAATTCACAGCTGCCGCCACAACTTCTCCTTTTTGATTCAACATCGAAAAAGTTCCCTTCTCTACACTCACCACACGAGCTGATTCCAAAAAAATACGTATCTTCTCATCTTGTATTTTTTCAACAACCCCTGTCGTGCCATTCACCCAACGTTTCTTTGGATCATTTTGCAAAAGCATGACTCGACAACCCTCCTTCAAAGTCAAACGCTCCCCAACAGGTGCATTTTTCTTTAAGGAATCAATAAATTTCTGCTCACCAAAATAAACAGTCTCAACCACTTTCTCTTCAGTATCCAAGTTAGATAATCGTTGCTGATTCAGTTGATCGGTTTGCGATCTTCTAGGGAATAAACGAGTCCCTTTAAAATCCATGTCTAAATAACACTCTTTATCTTCTAAAAATAATTTCACTCTATCACTCACATGCCCTAAACGAACATCATTCAAAATTTCTATAAATCCAGGATCCTCTGTTCTGTGATTATGAGTTAACATCGCACTCAAAAAACCCGTATTTTTCCATACAGGATTCAAAAATGCCCACTGACTCTTCTGATTAAAACGACTCACTGGAGGCAATTGAGCAAAATCCCCAACTGCTACAATTTGCATCCCCCCCCATGGCAACTGGCTATTTCTGGCATGTCTAGCCAAAGCTTCCGCTACCGCTAAAGCTGGTCCAGGAATCATGGAAATCTCATCAATTATAATTCCCTCAACTTTGCGTAAACGTCTTAATAGGGGTTTATCAGATTTAGCCCTCTCAAATGTAGCCTGACTCCCTCCCTCCATAATTCCTAAACCAAAAAAACTATGAAAAGTACGTCCCGCTACCAAAATAGCCGCCCGTCCCGTACTAGCTAGGATGGGAAAGGTTTTAGGGTCCAAATCCCTCGTAAAAGAACGAATCACATAACTTTTACCGCTACCAGCCGCTCCTGTTAGGAAAATATTCTCTCCACCACGCAACAAGTCGCTCGCTAATTGCTGATCTTGACTCAGACTAGAATCATCAAAATCCTGATCTCTACTCAAGTCGTCAAGTGTTTCTATCACTAATCCCTCTCCCCTATTGGCAAACAACGAGATATCATATACGTTAGACCACAAAACTATCGAGGAGAATAGAGGAAATGGAGAAAAAAGAAACTCAAACTTTTGAAAGCACCACAACTAACCCCATGTTTCCCCAGGTCAAAGACGTTTCTCCTGAAGAAGTTAACAAAAAAAGAACTCAACTACACCTTATTGATGTTAGACGCCCTGATGAATTTCACGGGGAACTCGAACATATTCCTGAATCTAAACTCATAACCTTAGACAACTTAACCGACAATCAAAATTCTATCCCTAAAAGCGGAACTATTATCTTTATCTGTCGTAGTGGTAATCGCTCAGCTCATGCATCTGCATGGGCCCAAGACAACGGATGGGCCAACACCTACAATATGAAAGGTGGCATGATTGCTTGGAATGATTTAGAATTTGAAACCGAAGCCTAGGAGATTAAAATGTCTCGAGTTTTTGTTAATAGAACTCTCAATTTAAAGAAAATCAAATACATTGGTCTCGACATGGACCACACACTTGTTCGCTATAATAGCGAAACTTTTGAAAAACTCTCATTTGAAATAATGAAACAAAAACTTGTCGAAACTCGAGATTACCCAAAAGAAATTCTGCAACTTGAATTCGATTTCAATCTCCCTATCCGTGGGCTTGTTATTGATAGAAAACTAGGGAACCTACTTAAAATTAGTCGTCACAGTGCCATCCGTAAAGTCTACCATGGAACTAAACTTTTAGATTTCAAAGCACAACAAAAACTTTATCGTGCTAAATACATTGACCTAAGTTCTTCTGATTATGTTTCTGTTGATACTGCTTTTTCCATCTCTCACGCCTGCATGTTTGCCTTATTAGTTGATTTCAAAAATCAATATCCAGACAAGGAATTACCCGAATATGCTGATATAGCAGATGATGTCATCATTGCTCTAGATGAAGCCCACAGAGATAACAGTATCAAAGGAGAGGTTGAAAAAGACCTCAATAAGTATGTCATACAAGATGAGTCCGTCGTTAAGGGACTTGAAAGATTCCTGCAACATGGTAAGAAAATTTTTATTCTTACCAATTCCGATTACCATTATACAAAACTCTTGCTCGATCATACTATTAACCCCTTCTTAACAAGTGGACAAAAATGGGAGAACCTTTTTGAATACACCATTTGTTTCGCACAAAAACCTCGCTTCTTTCACGACAATCTTAAATTCTTTAAAATAAACCCTCAAGATGGCTCTATGACCAATCACGATGGCCTTCTTTCACCAGGTCTCTATCAAGGTGGGTCAGCCAATATTTTTACTAAAAGTCTGAATTTTGACAGTGATGATATTCTTTACGTAGGTGACCACATCTATGGGGATATCGTTCGCCTCAAGAAGGATTGTTCTTGGAGAACAGCAATCGTCTTAGAAGAATTAGCTAAAGAAGTAAAGTCCAATGGAAAAGGAAATGCCATCAATATCAAAATCGAAGATCTAATGGAACTCAAAGAACCAAAGGAAATTGAACTCACTGAACAGCTGACCATGAAAGTAGAGAATAAAAAAATCGATGAGAAAGAAATCTCCAAACTACAAAAAGACATTACAGAAATCGATACCCAAATTAGTCAATTGATAAAAGAGCAACAAGCTCTTTACAATCCCTATTGGGGACAAGTCATGCGGTCTGGCAATGAAGAAAGCTATTTTGCCTCACAAGTCATTCGTTTTGCTTGCATCTATATGACCAAATTAAGTGATTTATTAGATCAATCCCCTAGAACTTACTTGAGAGCTCCCAGACGACCGATGCCCCATGAAGTCTAGAGCACTCTCTACAAACGATGACTCAAGCCAACACTGATAACAGAATTATCTTCGTCAAATAAATAAAGTTCCTGTCGAGTATTATTGATTTGTGAATCTGACTTTATATAGCTAAGCCCTAGAGATGTTTTAGAACTCCAGCTATAATCCAAACCTAATTGAAATGAATAAAACCCATCAGATAAAAGAGGCTCTTTTTGAAAAGAACTTTTCTCAGAATAGGATACACCATGACCAACAGAACTCGACAAAGACCAGTTTTGACTCCACTCATAACTAATAGATAACCCATGCCCCAAACCATAGTGCTTAAGCAAACGACGGTTTAAACCCTGCTTAAATTGATTAAAATAGTATTGATAATAGGGACGATAACTTAAAGACAGTTTCTTTTTTAAAAAAACCCGACTCCAACTCAACCCTTGTGACAATTTTGTGTAATGCCCATTATCTCTAGAAGTTTGTGATAATGGCAAAGTCATACTCGTACCTAAATGAAACGCCCCTCTAGATCCTCTATACACACGATAAGAGTGAGAGATCACTGTATCCGAAAACAGAACCTCACTCTCGCCAGGGTCTATCAAATAACTCTTTGACACTCCTTGGGCCATATTAAAGGAATTCAGGTCATTCAATTTCCAACCAAACCCTAGAGAAAACTCACTGCTCTGCTCATAGGTGTCTTTAAAACCTAAGTAGTGATTCAGAGAAAGAGAAGTCTTGATATCAAGTTTTCTTATTTTTTCAATTAATTGCGTCGAAGCAAGAGCATTCGACACAAATAAAAAGAAAAAAATAATGCCTCTCAAGATAAGAAACGACTTCACTGAACAACCTGTTGATAAAGTCGATACAGCTCGACCAATTCTATCTTATCTTCTAAAACATCAGTTTGATCCCGAATAATAGATACCATATCGTTGTAAGAATAGGGGTTTCTCGATTTATGTGCCATATACCAATAATCATCTACACGTATAATGGCTACTGGCTCCTGCAAACGAAAATAAGGATGTCGACTTTCCCTTAGACTTCTTTCTTCTCCATTAGTGATTTCATTTGTTTTGATGTTAAAATAATACTCTAGCTCCTTACCATCAAAGCGTTCTACACGAATTTTATCAATAAAAGAACGATCTCCTCTATTATAATAATTAGTCGCATTCAAAGCATATAATGCTCGACCAAAACCAAGAAATCCCCTCTCCATATCCACGCGCTCATTGATCGCATTTTCAAATACTTTAGATATTAGAGGGCCAATTACTGGATCACCAACATAAGTTAAATATGACATATGCTGCATGCTACGATTCGGATTATACATAAAACTACTATCACCAGTTAAAAACAATACGGCGTAAACCTTATCAGCCGCAATTCCAATTTTCTTTACTTCACCCGTTCGGTCTTCATACTGAGTACGCCAATCCCTATCTGCAAAACTTTGCTGAACCACAGAGTTATAGAAAGCTAATGCCAATTTAACTGACTGTTGAAAATTACCATTGATATCATCAATAATTTCTTGTTTCTGATATTGCTTCAAGTCACTACGGGATTTCAATTCCTCAGAAATATAAGATGAAGTATAGCCAGTTCTCCACATTGCTAAAAACTTTTTTACCGTCCACATAGTCGAAAAGATATACCCTTCATAGCCAGAGGTATTCCAATATCCACGATCATTTCTAAAGTTAATCTGCTTATAAAGATCTTCATAGGATTCAATATGAGAAAATAAAGCTTCTGACGGAGTTGTTCCGTAATCCCAGGTGGCACACATAGCATTTAATACTCGATGCTCATCCGTACAATAAAGATATTTTTTAGATGAATCCAAATCCCCATTAGAATAGGCATAAAGTAAAGCTGCTTTATCGTAAGCTCCCCAATCATGAGGTAAATGAACCTTCTCTTGTAGTCTCAAGTAATCCATCACAGAAGAGGTATAATCCTTGAATACTCTCCTTTGCCCACCGTCATCATTTTCTGTTCTTTCAGGGGAAAAATTCTTCTTATCTACCGAACCATAAAAATTATGACGTAGATTCAAATTATGCCCCAACTCATGGATAGCCGTACGATAAATAATCGTTTCTTTTACTTTTTCAACATCCTTCCCATCAATCAAAAGCTTTTGCGCATCCATTAAATGAAATTCTTTTGGATACTGACAATGCCCTACCTTATGAGAATGGTGCATATTTCTAACTGATTGTTTTATCTGATCCTTATAGAAAGAAAGCTTCTCCCCAAAAGAAGAAACAGATCCTCCATTCTTTAAAATATCCAATGTCTTTACAATACGGGAAACATCAAATACTTCTTTTTCTTTTTCTGGTTCTAAAGAAGAAAAACGCGCCCAAAAAGGATAAGCCCATGTTTTCTTTAAAAGAATTTTATTGAAAACCCCTCTTGAATCCTCTTCTTCTAAAGAAAAATCATGAGTCCATTTTTTAACATTTTTTTCCTCTAAATCCTTCTTCATTTGAGAGTAGAGAGACGACTTACTATATTTAATCTCTTTTCGATCAAAAGAATCTTTCAACCTTTTAATGTATGTATTTACATACCCTGTATACATATGAAGATTCGCTGAAAATATCTCACCTGTTAAAGGGTTTGCATCACTTGGACCATACCCTAGAGGAGCACTTGGATCCCTATCCTCTATTAAGTTCACAAAAGAATAACGAATATCCCCTAATTCCCTAGAAGACTCTCCTGGCTTATGATTATTCTTTAAGTGAAAACGTATCTTCAAACCATTTTCTTTAAAAACAGAATTTGTCTTAGAAAAAATATCGTGAAAAAGCCCCTTATATCGCTCAGGAAAATCTTTCGTGAAATAAAAAGTATGCTCTTTTTTAGGGTCCCAACGATTCACATAATAAATATGCCCATAACGACCCGTTTGAGAATTCAAGTATTCTCGATAGGTGTTAAAATAACCATATTTATTCAAAAGCTCATCCTGCCGCCCTTTCTTATAAACCATAGATTCATAAGTCGTTTTCACAAAAGGCTTAAAAGAATACCTATAGTGAACAGTATAAGTGTAGTCCCCATGGAACTGACGCCTCATGCCACTCGAACAAAGAGAGTTCATTTGATAATTCGCAGCCACCACAAATGTCATATAGTCATCACTCATTTGTAAACTATCATCTACTAAATGAGACGACTTCTTACTCCAGCAACGAAATTTTTGTGCGGCATCAATTGTATATGGAAAATCTGCAGCTTCTGAAATATTGGCTTTAGCAAAATTAATTTTAAAAAACCGACGCTGGTACCAATCTCTATCTCCGTCCTCAACTTCTCTGTTAGCTACTTTCCCCGAAGAATCATCAAGCTTAACATCGTAATGACTAATATCCCATTCATTTAAAAGAGTCGATACTGAACTATCACTTTTAGGTTTAACAGAGTTAATTGCATTATAGAGTTTTAACTTCTCTTCAGTGAATTTAAAATAGCCCACCTTTGAATTATTTTGAAAACCTACAAATGCAAACCCTCCATTAGTAGAGGTCTTCACAACAGTCGTTTTATAAATCCATAATTTCGACGCATTTACCCCAAAGCTCTTTATTTCAGTTTTTGTATCCAAAAGGGCTTGCTTTAAATGCCAGTCTTTTTTCATTGGTGAAGGAATTTCCTCTACAGATCTCTCTCCCGCACATCCTAGAATTAATAACGTTGTTAATAACAATAGAAGTACACTTCTCATTTCATCACCTCGTTTTTATGAGCATAGACCATAACTGAAGATAGTTGTTTCTCATTAAAAAATAATTTAATTCTTTGCTCTGGAAAAGTAATACTCGATAATTCACCACTACCATCTGTACGCAAAGTTTCAAATTTATTACAATCAAAGTCTTTATCTGCAATTTTTTGTTTTTGAATTAAGGTATTCAAATCAGTTTCCACTTCTTTAGCTTTCTGACCTATTTTAATACTCATACTCTTCAAACCACAAAGCCTCTTAATTTCACCAAATAAATTTGAGCTACCAATACCTATAATTTTGTACTTACTTGATGAGGAACCCTTTTTATCTTTCACTGGAGCCAGGAAAAGATTTACTGTTAAATCCCCAACCGAAATTACCTCATGACTCTCATGACTTTGTCTGCCATTTTTTGAATAAATCATTTTCCAACTAAACTGATCATCGTAATTCACTCTCGCAATCAGTTTCTCACCATTCTTCTCCAAAATGGCTGTAGCTTCCTCTCGCCCCAAATCTTTCTCTGTTAAACGAACCATTTCACCCAGTTCAAACCCCAGTAGAGATTTTATTTTAACCTTTTTTTCAGCTTCAATGTCTTTCTTTATTTGAGGGAAAATCAATCTATTAAAAGCATTCTGAAAAAATGCTGAGTAGAAATAACTAAAGTTTCCTGTAGAATTTGATATAGCATATTCTATAAACTTAGCAGTTCCCTTATTTTCATCATAATTCATAATAAAATGAGAAATAGAACTTTCAAAAGCTAAATCTTCCAAACCAGAAGAACGACTCACCGTCTGTTTATTAGATTCTGTCGTTAATTCTTTTTCTAAAAAATCATTCAATGTAAAGAAAAACTTCCTCTGTAGACTTTTCCTATCAAGACCAACAGTTCCCTTCTGACTTGGAGTCAATAGAGTTGTCTTCATTGAGAGAAATTGAGAACTACCCTCTTCACCTGGTCTCTCTAATTGTTTTTTAAATATAAAATCACTCTCATTCTGACTATAAGAGTAAGAAACATAGTCTTCTTTAACCTTAAAAAGGCCCTCATAACTTCCAAAGTGTAAAAACGCCTGTATCCTTTCATCATTTTGAGGTGTTACATAAGACCGTACACTATCGCCCTTAGTTAAGTAAACATTCACCTGATCGTGCTGAATTGCAAAATTATCCTGATTCACTGATATTAAACTATCACCAGCAATCATTTTTTCCGCATCTGACCAGTATTGATTCATTTTGATAGATTTCCTTTGCCCATTCTTGTTTTTAAAATCAATAGACTGTTCAAAAAAATCAAAATCAAAAATTAAATTCCCTGGCTCCTGCCCATTAACGAGTCTAACTTGAATAAGTGCCTTCCGATCACCACCCACTAGAAACACAATTTTAGGCATAATATAAAGGATATTGTTCTCAGTTTTTTTGATTTCACAAACCTTCTGAGCAAGGCAATCAAAGCTGTCATCTTTACCTTCGAGATGATTATAGATGTCTCTAAATAGCTGCTCACCTAATTTATCCCCCCCTTGATAGAAAGAGCTTAAATCCTGCCCTAAAGACAGTGAACCAACTTTTTCTCCTAAATCTATTTTCCCCAAATAACCATCGACTATATACATGACACTTGGTATACGAGGATCTTGATTCCTCCACACGACATATACACCCTCACGGTAGGCAGCAAAACCATCGGATCTAAAGTTCAGTGGTTCTGAAAGCAATAACTCTGCTTCGTCCACTGTTGTATCAAAACTAATCCCAGCCGCTCCAACCTTATAAAGAATCGGTTGAGAAGAGTTTTTCCTTACTAAAAGATCATCTTTCTCTGAATTCGAAATTACTTCTTCAACCTTCTTTAGATCCTCTAACGAATCGTCATAAGTAAAAAACTTTTCCTGAGACTTATTAGGCTTTTCACGTTGATACTGTTCAGGCCCCTCAGAGCAAGACACTAATAAAAAAGACAATACCCATGTAGACAAAAACATGGACGAAATAGAAAATAAATTCATTTTTATCCCTCTGCTAGCATAAATTAAATAACGACCAGCAATTGTAACATTGACTCAGGGGTTTCCAAAAGATGGTTCTAGTCATTGAAAAGATTACACTAGTTTATATTCCCTACTCCGGTTTAAATCTCACCTGAAGAGTTAATAACATAAAAACTAGTGGAGGCTTAATTTTATCCAAGTAGATATATTGCCGAAAAACATCTGTATATCAATAACAGACAATACTAACCCCATTATAATAAATTAACAGCCCTGGTTTCTATATCTCTAAAAAATATTACCCGTTACCCTAAAAGAATCAGTCGAGACACCAAATGTTTATTTCATAATTTAAAGAGCTAACAAATAAATATTATAGCGCCCCTTACTCACATGGTCTGTCACATAAAACCATCTATCGTTTCCCCGTATTTTTTTTCTTTTACGTTTTATCTTACGAAAAAGAGAAATAGAACGTGACCTAATTTCACAACCAATATTGAACAAACCAGCCTCCTTCTTGCTCTTTCCTTGTTCCACACACGGATAAGGCAACTGATAAAGACGCTCTCTGCTTTCTGCCAAAGGCCAAACCCCCAGGAACTCCAAGCCCTCTATACTGTTAAGCTCTTTTTTCCACTCCAAACCTAAAGAAGAGGGAACAATTAAAACCGACAATTCATCAGTTCTAAATCGGCTCTCCAAAACTTTATTTTTTAAAATTTCTCTCTTACCTGAAATAACAGAACTCTTCTCTGGTTTTAAAGTTTTATATAGAGAGTCTTCCATAAAAATTTTCGAGTAAGAATTCCCACGTTCTTTAGCCTCTTCTATAAAACCTTTCCACAAAAACCATTGTTCAGAAGTATCCAGATACTCATTAATACCTAAAATAATTAACGAAGAACTCTCCAGCTCTGGCCATAAACGTAAATAATTATACCGCCCCACTTGGCTCAAATGACTAGAAACACTTATTCTAATCTTAGGAACAGGGCGAGATGTTGACGTATACTTTAATGAAAATAGCACACCAAAAGAGATAACTAATACAGTTGCCACCCATAATAACTTAATCTTCCATCCCATAAGCATCAGAAAGTACCCTATTCAATAACCCCTGTCGCTTAATTTGTAAAAAATATAGTCCTCTGCACATCAATATTTTTTGCGACTCGTTTGGTCGCAAAAAATATCGGTCTAACTTGAAAAGAAGAAAAAAATTAGCTATTGTCTGACAAGCATCGATCTAATAGACGATGACTTATAGTAAATGGATAAAACAAAACCAGAGGACTTGAAAGTGGAACGGGTACCTCAAAATTATCAATACCTTATTATAGGCAATGGTCGCGTCGCAACCCATTGCGCTCACCTGTTTAAACTCCTCAATATTCCCTTTCAGCAATGGTTTAGATCAAGTAATAAAAAACTAGAATCTATCAGTAAAGACTTTTCCCATGTTCTTTTTCTTATAAAAGACTCTTCCATCAACTCCTTCTATCAACAACACTCTCATTTTTTTAAAAACAAAACTCTTCTACATTTCTCTGGCTCTCTACTTATTGATGAAATCATTGATGTTCACCCCCTTATGACTTTTACCCCAGAACTTTATGACATCGAGACCTATCACTCTATAGGCTTCGTCACTAGCTATAAAAACTTCAATAAAGAAAAACACCTACCTGGGTTTAAAAATAATACTTACTATATCCCTCCCAAACACAAGCCTCTTTATCACGCCACCTGTGTACTCGCCGGAAATTTCACCAACCTTTTATGGAAGAAACTACAAGACAACTTTTCTGATCTCAATCTCCCTCAAGAATTATACACACCATATTTAAAACAAACTTTAGAAAATCTCATGCAGATAAAAGGGCAAGATACCCTCACTGGCCCACTAGCAAGAAAAGATACAATTACTATTAACAAAAATATAAGTGCTTTAACCAACGATTCATACCAACAAGTTTATCAGGCCTTCGTAAACGCACACTTAGGTCAACAGTTCCTAGAGGATCAATAACTATGAATACTGTTCTTTCATTCAAATCAAAAAAAAATGAACAACAAAAAATATCCATAAGCACATGCTATGATTACACGTCTGCACAAATTATCAACTCTAGTGATATAGACGCTATACTCGTAGGAGATAGTCTTTCTATGGTGATGCATGGTCACTCATCCACAGTTCATGCCACCATGGATATGATGATCTTACACACGGGAGCAGTCTCTAAAGGAGCTCCCAATAAGTTTATTATTTCCGACATGCCTTTTTTCTCCTATCGCAAAGGCCTTCAAGACACCATGAGTAATGTACAAAAACTCATGCAACAAGGTGCTCACGCAATAAAAGTAGAAGGCGCCGAAGGTAATCTTGAAATCATACGACACATTGTCGACTCAGGAGTTCCAGTGATGGGACACCTCGGACTTACCCCACAATTCGTCAACCAATTCGGAGGATTTAAAGTTCAAGGAAAAAATGAACAACAAGCTCAAATGATTCACAATCAAGCCCTTTCACTTCAACAAGCAGGTTGCTTTTCCTTAGTACTCGAGTGTATTCCAACATCTTTAAGTCAAGATATTACAAATGAACTCACTATTCCTACTATCGGTATCGGAGCCGGTCCACACACAGACGGACAAGTTCTCGTATTTCAAGATATGCTAGGACTACAAAAAAACTTTCAACCAAAATTTCTACGGAAATACCTTAACGGCTTTGAATTAGTGCAAAACGCCCTCAATACATTCCATCAAGAAACTACCAACGGCCAATTCCCATCAGAAAAAGAGAGCTATTAAAATGAAACTTTATAAGCAAATCAACCAGTGGCAAAAAGAGCTTCCCTCATTAAAAAAACAAACCATCGGCTTTGTTCCGACTATGGGAGCCCTTCACAAGGGACACCTTTCACTGCTTCAAAAATCAGCACAAGAAAACGATGTTACGGTTCTCAGTATTTTTCTTAACCCTACGCAGTTTAATAAAACATCTGATCTTAATAATTATCCCAAAACATTCAAACAAGACTTAGAGCTCGCCAAATTAAATGGAGCCACTCATGTTCTAGCTCCCGAATACGAAGAAATTTACCACGACCACTACAACTATAAAATTACAGAAAAAAACCTCAGCCCTCGTTTCTGTGGAATCCATAGACTAGGGCATTTTGATGGTGTTTTGACTGTTATCATGAAGCTTCTTAATATCACTCAAGCAGATAAGGCTTATTTTGGAGAAAAAGATTACCAACAATACCTTCTTATTAAGGGAATGGTCGAAGCATTTTTCATGACCACAGAAATTATTCCCTGCCCAACCATAAGAGAAAAAGACGGCCTCCCCATGAGCTCTCGTAATTTTCGCCTTAACAATAAACAGAGGCAACTAGCTACTGAATTTAATAAAGTCCTTATATCTAGTAACGATATTGATTTTATCAAATCGTCTCTGAAAGAAAAAGGGTTTACTGTCGACTATGTTGAAACATTTGAAGGACGCAAGCTTGCTGCCGTTAACATTGATGATATTAGGTTAATTGATAATGTCTCCGTCTAATTCTAATCAAAAAATCTTGCTTAAAGTTTCAGGTTCCATAGCAGCCTACAAAGCAGCTATTCTCTGTTCACGATTAATTCAAAAAGGATATATCGTCAAAGTTGTTTGCAGTGACCATGCCCTCAAATTCATAGGTAAAATGACCTTTGAAGGACTTACTAACTCTCCTGTCTCGACAAATATTTTTGAACATGGTAAAGCCATGGATCATATTCACCTTATCCGCTGGGCTGACATTGTACTTCTCTATCCCGCTACAGCAAATACAATCAATAAACTAGCAATCGGCATAGGGGACGATCTACTTTCAACTCTCTTTCTTGCTCATGATTTTCAAAAACCTTACCTCCTGGCTCCGGCTATGAATGGCAAAATGTACTCCCATCCAGCAACACAAACTTCACTCAAAAAACTCATAAACATGGGAATAAATGTTTTGCCAACAGAAAAAGGCAATCTCGCTTGCGGGGAAAATGATTACGGAAGAGCCCTCTGCCCCGATAAAATTATCTCTATCATTGAAAAGTACAGCGGTGGTATTCAAAAAATAAAAACACCAATGGAAAAGAAAAAAATTATTATCTCCTCTGGAGGAACAAGAGAAAATATTGATGGTGTTCGTTTCATTTCCAACATGAGTACCGGGAAAACTGGTGTTTCCATTGCAGAAACTCTTACCTCTAAAGGGCACTCCATTACCTTTCTTCAGGCAGAAGGGAGTCTTCCTCCTAAAAACTGTGAAAACACTCACCTTTTCTCATCTGCTCATGATTTAGAAAAAAAAATGCACGCTCTGCTTCAATCTCAATCATTTGATATCATAATTCACTTAGCAGCCGTTAGTGACTATTCTGTTCAAAAAATTAAAGTGAATGACCAAGCTCTCACCCCTGATAGCTCTATTAAAATTCCATCCAACGCTAATGAGCTAATTATACATATGAAAAAAAATCCAAAACTTATAGATAAACTTAAAGGATTTTCCAAAAATCCAAATATTAAAATTATCGGCTTTAAACTCACAAAAACTAATGACGAGAATGAAAAGAAGATGAAAATTTCACAACTTTTCTCTCACTCATCATGCGATCTCGTTGTTCACAACGACTTACTAGATAGAGAAAAAAACACTCCTTATTTCCGCATTTTCAATTCACAAATGGTAAACCTGTTTCTTTGCCAAACACCAGAAGATCTAGCAATTCAGCTCATACAAGAAGTTATTCATACTACAAAGGAAAACCTGCATGATTCTCACCCTTGATATTGGGAACTCTCAAATTTATGGCGGGGTTTTCGACAAAGACCAACTCTTGCTGCGATTTCGTAAAACGAGCTCAGGCCGTGGTAGCTCAGATGAAATTGGACTTTTCTTAAAAAATGTTCTCAAAGAAAATGATATAAATCCGAAGCTCATACAAAAAATAGCTGTTTGCTCTGTCGTTCCAGATCTTGTCTACTCCCTCAACTCTGCTTGCCTTAAGTATTTTAAAAAAACACCTTTCTTCCTACAGGCAGGCACAAAAACAGGCTTACGAATTAAATACAGAAATCCTCTAGAAGTCGGCAGTGATCGCATAGCCAATGCTATCGCTGCAATCCACCTATATCCAAACGAAAATATCGTTATTGTTGACCTAGGAACAGCAACAACTTTTTGTGCCATTAATAAGGAAAAAGATTATTTAGGAGGATCCATCGTTGCTGGTATGAAAATCTCTATGGAAGCTCTAGAAGCTAGAACTGCTAAATTACCCGTAGTAGAAATTGTCCAACCTCGTCAAGCCCTTGGACGCTCCACTGTGGAAAGTATCCAGGCAGGTCTTTATTATAGCCATCTAGGAACAATAAAAGAACTCATCAAACAAATTTCAGAAGAAAATTTTAAAAACCAAAAACCAAAAATAATAGGGACTGGTGGCTTCGCCTCCCTTTTTAGAAAAGAAAATGTTTTTGATTCCATTGAATCAGATTTAGTTCTAAAAGGACTTGTACTAGCGCTCAACTTAAACCCTTAACAGGAGATTCATATGCTTGTTCAACTTTTAAAGTGTAAAATTCATCGTGCCACCGTTACTGATGCAGATCTTAACTATGAAGGCTCTATATCCATTGATCCTCAACTCATTGATACGGCTGGCCTCTACAAATTCGAAAAAGTCGATATCTACAATTGCGACAACGGACAAAGATTTTCAACTTATGTTATTGAAGGAAAACCTGGTGAAATTTGCCTCAATGGAGCTGCTGCACGACTTGTTCATAAAGGAGATCGTGTTATCATTTGTGCTTACTGTGAAGTAGAATCAGGCGAAGCTCGAAATCACCAACCTAAACTCATCTTCGTTAACAAAAAGAACGAACCCAAGAACTTGTAAAGATCTAATCAGAGAATAACCAGTCTGCATCCTTTACAATATTAAGCGTCTAAACCAACCGACTTACTGTTTTGCAGGGCTTGCGCAAAACAACTAATCTTCGGACGTTATATGACTAGCACTAGCTAATAGAGAATGCTCGTGATTATAACCATCACACATATAATCCACATCCATTTTTACCAGATACTCACCATCTTCCGTCTCTACAACAGACTCATAAGACTCAATATTACCTTCTACAAAAAGAACAGTATTCAAAATCCAAGACTTTAAGGCGACATCATAGTCCACATTAATTTCCTGAGAAAGATAGTTAACAACTTGTTCATCAATCACCTCATCAGGACAAGTATCCCCATAAGAATGAACACAAAAAAGCACCATCACCAAAGATAAAACCAACTTCATTAAATCCTCCACATATAAGAAAGACACCATTAGCACCAAAACTATCAAACTTTAATGAAGAATTATAAAAAATGGTACAATATGTAATTTATTTAATAGACTTTAGAAATTCGACCTGGCAGCTCTTTTCCCATCTTCTTTTGCAACCAATGACGAGTTCGAGTCAAATTACTCAAGTTCAAACCAGTCTCCATTCCCATAGAATGTAACATGTAAACAACGTCCTCAGTCGCTACATTTCCCGTTGCCCCTTTGGCGTAAGGGCATCCACCCAGTCCTCCAATACTCGTGTCCAATGTTCTAATACCAAGATCAACACTTCTCAAAATATTGGCCAAAGCCAGGCCTCGAGTATCATGAAAATGCATCGCTACTTTTTTTAGCGAAGTTATTTTATTCAATTCGATAATTAGCTTTTTCACCTGTTCAGGGTTAGCCACGCCAATTGTATCTCCAATAGAGATTTCAAAAACACCTAAGGCCATCATTCTCTCTACCCCTTTAAGAACTTGTTTGAGTTTCACCTCTCCCTCATAGGGGCAACCAAAACAAGTACTCAAATAACCCCGTACTTTTACTTTATGTTTCCGCGCCATTTTTACAACTGGAGTAAAACGTTCATAACTCTCATCAATAGAACAATTAATATTTTTCTGAGAAAAAGACTCTGTCGAAGAGGCAAATATCGCCACCTCTTTTACTTGACCCTTAATAGCTCCTTCCATGCCCTTCACATTAGGCACTAAGGCTGAAAAAATAACCGAAGAAGGAATATCTCCAATCTGTTGTAAACCATGGACCTTATCAAATAACTTCGCTGAATCGGCCATTTGAGGAACCCACTTTGAAGAAACAAAAGAACCTAATTCAATTCTTTTTTCTCCGGCCTCCACCAGACGACGAGCCAAAGATAAACGAACCGCCTTAGAAAGCACCACTAACTCATTTTGCAAACCATCTCTTAAACCCACTTCAACTATGTTAATTTTTGTCCCCACACTCAACCTTCTTTTAACTCATTCACAACAGAAATTTTAACCAAAATTTTCCCAGCTGTTACCTGGTCATCTACCTTCACTGAAACCTTTTCTACTTGCCCCGCCTCTGCCGCTTTCAATGTGTATTCCATTTTCATTGCTTCCAAAACTAATACTGACTCTCCAACAGAAACGCCTTGCCCTTCTTCTACAAAAACTCTTGTCACCTTACCTGGCATATTCGCAATAATTTGACCCGGATGGCCTCCTCCACCACTTCCTTTTTTCCGACGACGCCCTTTAGTCTCTGACTCCAATGAAAAGTTCTTACCATTTAAATGAATCCATAAAGTACCTTGAATATTCTCAACCTCACCCGTATAGCTCTGGCCTTCAATCTCAAATGTCATTTTTTGCATTACACATTTCTCCAATTCTGAAACCAAGGTTCCACACTATCCAAATCAGAACCACCAATTTTTTTAGAAGCCAAGCGTGCAAATTCTTTTTCAATCTCGCCAATAAACTCCCCCTCTTTCTCCTCCTCTAACCCATTGGCAAAATGTTGGGAAATAAACTGCGTTGTCATTGTTCCTGCACGAAACTCTGGATGCTCTAGAATTTTTTGCAAATAAGGAATATTAGTCTTAACACCAAAAATTACGACATCCCTCAATACACACAACATTTTATCAATAGCAGATTTACGATCTTCTGCCCAAACAATCAGCTTAGCAATCATCGGATCATAAAAGGGTGTTATCTCGTCTCCTCTTTCAAAACCATATTCAAAACGGCGCCCAGGCCCATCGGGCCAACTAACTGTTCCTAAAACACCTGTACTCGGCACCCCTTGCTGATAGGGGTCCTCAGCATATAAACGACACTCTATCCCGTGCCCCACCGGCCTTAAATCCCTATCTAAAAAAGACACCGGTTGTCCCTGGGCTGTTTGAATTTGCGCTTTCACTAAATCAACGCCTAAGACCATCTCCGTTACCGGATGCTCCACCTGCAGACGTGTATTCACCTCTAAAAAATAGAACTTCCCTTCCTGTAATAAAAACTCCACCGTTCCAGCATTCGTATAACCAGCTTGAGTTGCCACAGCTACAGCCGCCAGCCCCATTTCTTCACGTAATTCAGAACTTAAGGAGGGAGACACTGCCTCCTCGATAACCTTTTGATGGCGCCTTTGCACTGAACACTCACGATCAAAAAGATGAACCACCTTTCCCGAGGCATCTCCAAATATCTGAAACTCAATATGCTTAGCTTTATCTAAATACTTCTCCAAGAAAACATCACTCGAGCCAAAAGCCGCTTTTCCCTCTCGTTGAGCCGATTCAATTTGCTCTTCAGCCTCTTCCATAGACTGAATAATCTTCATTCCACGACCACCGCCACCGGCTGCTGCTTTTACTATAACAGGCAAACCTATTTTTTCTACTTCCTTAACTAAAGTTTTTAAAGACTGATCACTTCCTTTATAACCTGGAACAGTCGGTACATTTGCTCGTTCAACAATTTTTTTAGATGAAATCTTATCCCCTAAGGAATCAATCACCTCAGCTCGAGGTCCAACAAAAATAAGTCCCGCCTTTTCACAAGCCCTAGCGAAATCTCCATTTTCAGATAAAAAACCAAACCCAGGGTGAACTGCATCAGCTCCTTTTGCCAAGGCTCCATTTACATTATTCTCAATGTTTAGATAGCTCTTACTCACTTCTGCGGGCCCTATACAAATTGTATGATCTGCCAAACGATAAGCTCGGCTCTGTGTGTCCGCTTCAGAGTGCAGTAAAACAGACTCAATTCCCATCTCCTGACAGGCACGAATGACCCGAACAGCGACCTCTCCTCGATTAGCGATTGCTAAACGTTGAATTTTACCCATCACAATTTTCTCCAACTCGGCTCTCTTTTTTCAAAAAAACTTTTTAAACCTTCTTGCCCTTCCTCACTCACTCGACATTCAGAAATCACTCGTGTCGTAGATTGACGAACTTCATCACTTAAGCTTCCCTTCTGTAATAGCAATAGTTTTTTGGTCAGCCTCATCGCTTCCGAACCATTCATTAAAATGTTCTTAACTGCCTTAGACACAAAGATCTCAACTTCCTCTGAAGTTCCTGAAAAATGGATAAGTCCTGAACTCATAGCTTCCAAGGATCTAAAACGACGCGCTGTTAACATGAGCTCGTTTGCTTTTGAAAAACTCATTTTACGCATCACAAAAGAGCTTATCACTGCCGGAACTAAACCTAGTTTAGCTTCACTAAAACAAAAAACTGTATTTTCATCTGCCGCTACAACATCACAAACTGATAGTAGCCCCAGGGCTCCACCCATCACATGACCATGAGCCTTACCCACAATAGGGTGCTCACACAATGCCATCGTCTCAAACATCTTAAACAAAGCTTCTGAGTCCTTTATATTCTCTTGCAAAGTGTAGTCAGCCATACTTTTCATCCAAGCTAAGTCAGCACCTGCACAAAAGCTCTCTCCTTCTCCAGCAAGAAGAATCAAAGAGATATCAGAACGACAAGAAAAGTCAGAAAAACACTGAGTCAACTCCTCTATCATACCAGGATTAAAAGCATTCCTCACACCTGGTCTATTCAGGAAAACTTCAACAACCCCATTTTCACTGTCTACTACTCGAATGAAACTCATTCTAATTTTCTCCTACATACGAAAAACGCCTTGCCCCGGCCCTTCCCAATCTTGATTATAACTCGCACTAATTCCTAATGCTAAAACTCTTCGCGTATCCTGAGGGTCAATAATACCATCATCCCAAATTCTCGCAGTTGAATAATAAGCTGAACTCTCTTCAGAATACTTATTTAATGTTGGAGACTTGAAGTTTTCTTGCTCCTCTAAGGATAAAGACGGTTGTCCTTTTTTTTGTAACTGATCCTGTTTCACTGTTAACAAAACATTCGCCGCCTGCTCTCCACCCATAACTGAAATTCGCGCATTAGGCCACATCCACAGTTGTCTGGGCTGATAAGCCCTGCCACACATGCCATAATTACCTGCCCCGTAGGAGCCACCAATAACTACTGTAAACTTAGGCACATGGCTATTACTCACAGCCATCACCATCTTTGCGCCATCTTTAGCAATTCCTCCATTTTCATACTCACGACCGACCATAAAGCCCGTAATATTTTGCAAGAAAATCAAAGGCACATTACGTTGATTACATAATTCGATAAAATGTGTCGCCTTCAAGGCACTCTCTCCGAAAAGAACACCATTATTGGCTACAATACCTACTGGATAACCCCAAATATGCGCAAATCCTGTTACAATAGTTTTTGCATAACTTTCTTTAAACTCATGGAAACGACTCCCATCTACAATTCGAGCAATCACTTCTCTCACATCAAAAGGAATTTTAGAGTCTTTAGGGATCACACCATAAATCTCCTCAGCACTGTGGAGAGGTTCCTCGACAGGTAAAATCTTTGCTCTCACTGCTTTTTTATTATTAATATGAGCCACAATATTACGAGTGATCCAAAGAGCATCCTCATCATTCTCTGCAAAATGGTCTGTCACCCCACTCTTCTCACAATGGACATAAGCTCCTCCCAGATCCTCAGCCGTCACTTCCTCACCTGTAGCCGCCTTAACCAAAGGTGGGCCTCCAAGAAAAATTGTGCCACTTCCTTTAACAATAACATTTTCATCACTCATAGCAGGAACATAAGCTCCCCCCGCTGTACAACTTCCCATAACCACAGCTATTTGAGGAATCCCTCGAGCTGACATGCGCGCTTGATTATAAAAAATACGACCAAAATGATCGCGATCTGGAAAAACTTCCGACTGCAAAGGCAAAAAAGCCCCGCCACTATCCACCAAATAGATGCAAGGCAAACCATTCTCTAAAGCTATTTCTTGAGCTCTTAAATGCTTCTTAACAGTCATAGGGAAATAAGTTCCTCCCTTAACGGTGGCATCATTAGCTACAATAATACATTCTACTCCAGAAACCACTCCGATTCCCGTTACTACTCCAGCTCCTGGAGCTTTACTTTCATACATATCACAAGCTGCCAAAGTGGATAATTCCAAAAATGAACCTCCACCATCCAATAACTTCTCAATTCTTTCTCTAGCTGTAAGCTTTCCCCTCTTACGATGCCTTTCAACAGCCTCAGGTCCCCCTCCTGCCTTAACCTCATCAATTCGTTGACGCCATTGCTGAACGGTCTCTTTCATAGCTTGACGATTTTCTCGAAAACTTTGACTTTGAGGATCTAACTGAGAGTCAATAGGTTCCACGAACGACCTCCTTAAAATACACCTACTATAATGAAAATCAAATTAGTGGATACACCATGCCCTATGCAAGTAAACACAGTGGAAGTAAAAGACTAGACGCAGGAAGTTAAGAGCTCCTTTTTATTTAGTTTTACTGATATTTGACGAACGGCCCAACAACTTCTAAAGTAAAACCAATATCGTCAGTATTGAGGTAAATATGAAATTAATCAGTTTAGCTGGATTTATCGGAGCGCTCTATTGGACCTGGGGGCTCGTTCACCCTATTCCCCTAGTCCACCCTGATATTCAAAACTCCATCCAAAACCAAATACAAAAACTCATTACTCGAACGGTCAAACAAAGACACAAAGAAGCCCAAGATATCCGGTTTCTTGAAATGGAGTCCGAATCTCTCAGCGAAAGAGAAGTCTTAGTGACATTTGACTATGAATTTCGTCGCCCAAAGAAGAACGGTCAAATAGAAGGGAGTACAAAATCGCAAATACAAGGAAACGTTATAATTAAGTTAGCAAAAGCACAACATGGGCAGTTCCCCCAATGGCAACTACAAGAAGTACAAACAACATCCTCTAAAGTCGAGTTTGAAAAAGGCTCAGAAATAACAGTAGAAAAATAGACTTATCTCAATGGACACAAGATTCTTACAAATGTCCCCAAAAGGGGAATTTTATGATGGCCTTCAAAAAGTTTCTCACTCTTTGGGACTAACTCTAATACAAAACCTGAGACAAGAAGAAAATAATACTTTCACCTCTGTTTATGAAAATAATAAATTTATAATAGAATCCTATGATTATCCACTAGTGGTTCATTCTATTAACGAGCCTCATCATCAAGATAAAGGCTGGCTAGCCAAAGGAGCTTATGGCCATTCATGGTTTTTTAAACTAAACGAACTCTTTTTAGACCCATGGGATCGTTTTACCGGAATATATTTAGAAAATCTCCCTTTTGTTTTCTCTCCACAAGCACAAGAACAAATTTTCTCCATAGTAGATGAGTTTGAAGATGACGCTCTCATATATAAAGAAGAGCGCTTTTCAACCCCTTCTTGGCTTTCTGACATAGGAACTGTAGATTTCTCAAAACATTGGTCTCAGATTTACCAAAATGAAAAACCGAGATGGGAGCTAGAGCAACCCACTCCTACACTAACAGAAAATCTGCAACGCCTTAAACTTCCAAAATCACGTATAGTTGTACTTGGATGTGGTTCTGGTAACGACGCCGCTTACCTTGCCCAGCAGGGCCATATTGTTACAGCCATTGACTTCAGCCCCGAAGCCATTTCTCAGGCAAAAGAAAAATACAACCATATCGATAACCTAAAATTCATACAAGAAGACCTTTTTCAGCTACCACATAAAAACCATGGACAATTCGATGTCATTCTAGAACACACTTGCTTTTGTGCCATCAATCCCAGTAAGAGAAAAAAACTCGTTCAACTGTGGCATAAGCTTCTAGTCGATGACGGAAAACTCATAGGAATTTTCTTCGCAACTCCCCGAAACCACGCCCCCCCTTTCGGCTCAACAGAGTGGGAAATAGAACGATATCTTAAGAAAGATTTTCAATTTCTTTTATGGGAACGAACAAAAAGCTCCCTTAAAAAGCGCTTAGGTAAAGAACTTTTTGTTTTAGCACAAAAACGCTCTAAATAACTTCATATATCTCCATGTTTATGCTATTTCCCTACTGTCGGTAGAACGGGTAGTCGCTGGTCTCAAGCTAATGTTAGCTTGTAGACGAGAGGAAAGTCCGGACTCTTTATGGCGGCGTAGAGGGTAACCCCCTCCCACTGTAAAGTGAGGACCAGTGGAACAGAAAGAATGTCCAGAGCATAGATCTTGAGGTCGGGAACGGGAGATCTCTTGGGAGCTGCTGGAGTGAAAACAGCTAAACTCTGCGCGGAGCAAGATCAAATAGGAAAGCACCTTAAGTGTAGCCAGCACGAAGCTTTCGGGTAAGATCGCTTGAAGAATTGGGCAACCAATTCTCTAGAGGAATGACTATCTCGCAAAATGATTAGCCACCATTTTGTAGGACAGAATCCGGCTTACAGTTTTACCGATACGGCTCTTATGGGAGTGCCTACAAAGGCACTCCCTACTTCTTAAGTTCAACACTTTTTTCGTAATCGACTCAAATCTGGTACCGAAAAAATTCCGTCACGAAAAAAACAACCGCGCTTTTTCCCGTCGATATCTTTCTTAATTTATAACATCCAATGCCTGGTTTGCTAAACGATCAGCTTCCTTGTTAAATTCACGCCTCACATGCTCATAGCTCACATGATCTAATTGTCTTTCTAAATCTTTGGCTTTAGCAAATAAGGGTTTTATTCCTTCAGCCTTCACTCTATATTCCCCTATCATTTGCTTCACCATTAACTGGCTATCTGCTTTAATTTGAACTTTTTTACTGCCTGATGCTACAGCTACCTCCAAAGCTCGAATCACCGCCATGTATTCTGCATAATTATTTGTCTGCACACCTATGGCCTCAGCGATCTCTTCGACAACTTCTCCAGCTTGATCTAAAACATAAGCTCCTACAGATGCGGGCCCGGGATTACCTCGACTCGCTCCATCAGTATAAATTATTACGCATGCTGGCCACTGACTCAAACTCATTACTCCTTGTTATTAAAAAGGCGAACTCAGTATCTTTTAAGGATTTCAAATGTTCAAGAGCTAACAAAGCAAGACAAAAGTCCAGTTTTCCTCGACCACACTGAAAGACAAGAGCAATTCAATAATGACGACGGTTACTCTTCTTGCTAGGCTTGAGCCATGAAAATAACTAAAAAAATCACCACAGCTTTATTCGCCCTTAGTTTTATTAACCCAACTATTAGTTTTGCCAACTCCGTAGGTAATGCTTTTCAAAATTTCAACCCTACCTACAGTGGTTTAGATTTTATTACCGTTCACTCTTCTGAAACATTAGAACCCTGTATTCTTAACGCTGGACTTTACTACAACCAAGCTTACAACAGCCTTCCATTTTTTGAATCTGTCGATTTCAATATTGATGATTTCCGTAATCGCACTAACTATAACGATACTGTTGGTGGCATAGATTTCAATCTTGGTTTTGGAATAACGAAAAATTGGGATATAGGTTTAAATATTCAATCTTTCGTACAACAAAAAATAAAATCAGACTCTCTAATTTCAGGTTCTTTTGAACGCGGGGGACTCTCTGAAGTTCGTTTAAATACCAAATATCGATTCACTGGAGATCATCAAGGGGGATTTGCACTTGTTGGTTCTGTAAATATTAATACTATAGAAAACAATATCTTTCTCGGAAAAGGAGCTGGTCCTACTTTTAATTTAGAAGCTGTATACGATAAAACATTCAAAAATATCAACTGGGCACTAAATTTAGGCTATCGACTACGCCAAGAGGGAGAAGTCTTAAAAGAAGGGGTTATTCCATTTGGAGACGCCTTTATTTACTCCACAGCTTTAAGTTATTTATTTAAAGGAACTGATTTTAAATTAATTGGTGAGCTCTTTGGCAGCACCCCTACTGAAAATAAAGGGGGCCTTAATAAAAAAGCTCAATCCCACCTAGAAGCTTTGTTGGGTTTTAAATATGATTACACTGAAGCTCATTCTTTTGTCGGAGGCCTTAGCAGTGAAGTGATTTCCGGCACAGCGAGCCCCGACTGGCGTTTTTTCGTTGGCTTTAATTGGAGTCTTGACTGCTGTGGAGATGAACCAACTGTTGAACCGACTCAGCCTGTTTCTTTTCCTCAGGTTGCAGAAGCTGTCGAAGAAAATATCGACCCGCCTGAGCCTACAGAAATTTTTATTGCCTATAACATCAACTTTAAATCAGGATCTTCCACTAGAACTTATAAAAACTCTCTCGACGTACTCAAAAAAGTAGCTCGATATGCAAAAGAAAAAAACTACCAAAAAATTATTGTTGTCGGACACACTGATAGTATTGGTAGTGACTCTTCTAATATGGAACTAAGCTACAAACGCTCAAAGAATATTGCCCGACATCTTATAAAAAAATACAACCTGGATCCAGAAAAAGTGACACACGAACACCACGGAGAAAGACAGCCTATTGCTGACAATGGTAACTTCCAGGGGCGCCGGAAAAACCGACGCGTGGAATTTCTACTCTATTACTGACAAGCATAATTTACAATTACACGGTGGTTTGCTGGAATTCGAGGAGCAAACCTCATTTTCTTACCATCTTGTTTGTAGGTGAAACCACTCAAAGACGGAATCACCTGCACAGTTAAACCCTCACTTTTAGCTACACATTCAAGCTCAATCTCAGAGAGAGCATACTCAATTTTTTCCTGAAAGAACTTTAGGTTCTCTGTGTAATCAGAGCTACAGATATCCCCTATGTATCCATCTGTTAATTCACTTAACTCCATATATCTATAACCTATAAAACTAGGAGAAGCTTGCCGTGATTGTGCCGCCTCACAAGTCTCATCTCTTGCGATGATGGAATTAAAGTTAAATATTTTCTCTGATCCCAAATTATTTTTTACCGCTGCCACTAAAGCTTGTGGAGTATTTTTAGTTTCCAAAGCGACATATTGCACATTGCTTAAACGACTATTACCTCCAACACTTCTTTCATCCTCATCCGAAATCACAATAAAAGACAAAGCAGCTCCATCACGGAAACATTTATGTGTTCCATTTTTTTCTACAGCCAAGTGAGCCGCTTTGATTCCCTGCTCATCATCACTGTAACCCGCACCAATAGCTGATATCGTATCTTTAAAGATTTGCTTATAATTAGCATCACTTGGCTTCAAAATTGTGCCGTCACTGTTTTCCCAATTCAACGGCCAACCTTTGTAATACATATCAGTAGTTGTATAACACGCTTGCCAATCTAATCCACTTTGAGAAAGGTCTTCTGCAAAATCACCAAAACGCTCTGCCAACTTATTTTGCTCTTCCAACATAGAATTTGAATCATCAATAATTAGCAAAATATCGACTTTACTAATACTAGAAGGCGTATCCTTAATATAAGTTTTATATTCAGAACTAGTGCAATCACGAGCTGTAGTTAAAGACTCAGCTGGACACTGACTATCGTCAACATTTTTCCCTGTCCCTGCATTATAGCATTGATAGGTTCGGTTTTGCTTTCCTGATGCACACTTACCCCAGACTCCTGGAATCCAGTGATAAGAATTCGTCAAAGTTTTTCTTTGGTTTTCATTAGTGTCAAATTTAGCCGGAGCACAATTTTGATACACTAACACTGAACAACCCATTGCAAAAACAAATGCTACTGTTGAATAAGACATTTTTTTCATCTTCATTTCCTTGCTCCTAGTTTACGCCCTGAGTTTCATTAGTTTCATTAAATGGACTCGTTCGTCGTTTTCCAGTATTTTCCTTCCCTAACTCTTCTCTATCTTCTTTAGGTGTCGTTGGAGGAAGCAGCACCGGCAGCTCCGGAGGTCCTATTGGTCCTATTGGGATTTTTATACCAGGTGAAGCGGCGGCTGATGACCCGCCACTACTTCCTCCACCTTTATTTTGCATATGGAAATAAAGTGCTAATAAACCAACAGTTCCTAAAATATAAGCGTTCTTATTGTCAGAAAGATGCTTTTTCACATTAGACCATTTACCTGCCCCTCCTGAACCATCAGAGTCAGCTTGCATTTTACCTGACGTAAGAACTTCCCCTGGAGTCGGGCTTCCAACTTTCCTGCAAGCTATCTGATCAGGGTATTCAGCACAGGCATCCTCACCCTGAATACAATTAGCTGTATTTCCATCCCTACACATGTACTTATCGCAACCTGATTTTTCTAAATTAGCTCTACATTCGGCTATCGTCAGAGGGGCCCCCTGTGGTATACAGCCATTTGTATTTCCCTTTTTACAGATGAACTTCTCACAACCTAATTTTTCTGGATCTGCCTTGCATTTGGCTAACGTTAGAGAGGCACCTAATGAAACACAGTCAGCTCCATTTGCATCCTCACACATATACTTCGAACAACCAGGCCCCTCTGGATTATCGCGACATTTGGCTACCGCATCCTCCTTAGCCTTTTTACTAGCGGCTAACGCCTCCGCGTCAACAGCAGCACGAACAATTGCATTTGTCGCACCTCTAAAACCTAACTTACGAGCTGCCAAAACCTCACAAGCACTCTTTTGATCACCGACAACATTAGCCGGATTACCAGAGCAAGCCTCAGAAGCACTATCTAATTTACTATTATAGGACTTCACCTGTTGATTATATTTAGCTACAAATTTTTTATCATTCTTTACTTTTTTAGATAATGCCGTTGTATATTTTTCTATATTAGACTTTGTATTACATATTTGAGTCGAAGTCAGCCGTTCATTTTTAGGCTTACTTGACACACAAATAGGCTTTCCAGAATCACCAGCCACTAAAGCCCCCCCTCTATCAAGGGTTCCAAAGATAGCAGGATTACAAGCGACACTTCCTGCTTGACAGTAGTAACTGATATTTCTCTTTCCTAATATTTCATCGTATCTTTTATATTCTTGACCCATCTTAAAATCACAAGTTATCCGCCCGCTAGGAGTCTTTTTATATTTAGCAATCCAACCTGAATCTATGCAAGTTTTACCAACAAATGTATTTTTATTAGCAGCAACAGCGTAAGCCCTCTCTCCACAGACGAATGCCGACAATAATGACTCCCAAATGTCCCCTTTAAAAAGAGCACTTGAAAAATTCGATTCGCTAGATGTGTTTGAAGAATATTTAGCGATCTTCTCATTAGTTTTTGTCATTTTCTCATAAGCTAGAAAATAACTACGTAAAGCTTTTTGATATCTAATCTGAGTTTTCCTTGGAGCCTTCACCAACCACTCTATAGGCAACATCTTGCCCACTTTTGTCAGTTGTAAATTCAAAGCTTGAGCCCTCGCAGGAGAACTAGAATAAACCTTCAACAGTTGCGAGCGACCTCCATCCTTTGCCAAAGACTTATAACTGAACTTTACACCATTAATCTTATAAGCCAGTTTTTCAGAACTTAAAGCCTCAATAACTAATGATTCACCTTTTCTATTGATAAATAATTTATTCCCTCGAGCTCTTGCCCTCGAAAGTCTTCTAGAAAAATGAGGCTGCAATGCCGCAAACCACTCTGACTTCTCTTCATCAGATAGGTATGGGCGTAGTTTAGAATAAAGTTTTCTAAAAGTAATCGGTTTCTTTGTTGAAACACGAGTCTCCTTCAGTACCTTCTTCCATACCTTATGCGCCTGAGGACTTAAAGATGGCCTTGCCCAAATCATAGATGATGGAACCATAGCCAAAGACAATACAATGCTTAAAAATTTCTTGATGTTCATAGTAAATACCCCAACTCTAAATTTTTACCATATATAAATATTAAATATTCCAAACTAGTAATCGGGCTTTGAAATAAAAAACTTAACCCCAGCACAACTATAGGCCAGAAACTGACATAGCAAAACAAGGCCTTCTCAACCTTTCTCCACATTAAAAAAACAATTAACTCTAGTACTATCAGATATTTAGCTAGTAAATAAAATATTTCTCATATTAAGATCACTCTCATTAATATTTAAGTAACCCCGCATCACCCCTACGACATAAGTCCGCAAAGCATAACCATCTGTTATCAAATTAACTAAAGATCATAAATCTATATAAAATAATATGAATCTTAAAATATAGTCTAGCCATCTTTATAACTCATATTGAGATATAAATACCCCTATCAACTACATGGCATATTCATTGCTTAGTTCTTATATCTATTAGCTGTAAAGAAATAAAATAAATCTTTACCTGATATTTTTTAGGCTACTGTTTAAAAGATTAACAATTACGATTGGAGATTAAAATGATAAAACTTATTTTTCTTTTCTTTGCAGGACTTACAGTAACTAACACAGGCTTCGCATCCATAGACTGTGATGATCTCAAAGAAACAGTTCGTAACGAGTTAGATGATGGCGACAATATGATTCAACAACTTGGAAAAACAAGTATTTCTAGCAACAGGCTTCTGTTTAATAAAATAAAAGAAGCTCTTATCGAAAATTTAAAATTAAGATCCAACGAAGTTCAACAAATATGCACTTGGCAAGGTGAAGGAACTATCCAGCCACTTCTTAATAAGATTTCAGGGAAACAAAATGAAATAGAACAACTAATTTCAACAACACAACATGAAAGAATATAAAGGCCTATAGATCAAATACCTCCTAAATATCCTTAACTCTCAACAACAGCCTCTTCAGTAAAAGCAACGATAGGGATGATTGCTCAGTTTATTAATGAGCAATCGCTTCCTCTTTCTGATACGACTCTAAAATTAAAAAATAACTGAGCATTCGGAACGGTAAATTATTAAATACCGGGACCTCTAAAAAAGAAATGGCTGCATATTTTTACGCAGCCATTTTATATGCTTGAGCTTTGTGATTGCTAGTCCGTTTTATAAAAAAGACGCATCGATACGACCTGCCGGGAGCAAGGTCAACTTTTATTTTTGAGCCTGAAATTTGCCGCCCAAGCTATTCTATAGGATAGTTAGTGTTGTATTTAATTATTAAAGACTTGAAGACTTAAAGTTTTTAATTTCTTTCATAGCACTAATAAGATCATCAAGATCCTCCTGAGATATCTTGCCATCTTTCAACAGACTATTCCATCTGTTAATTTTTTGTTTATCACTTTCAACTGTTTTATTAGGTGTTTCAGCTAACTTTTTAAGATCTCCCATCAGTTTAATGACCTCAGATGCTAATATCATATCATTAAAATCTTGAATTGATATTTCATCTGCTTCGAGCATGGTCCTCCATCTGTTAATTTTTCTAGAGTCATCGCTTCCAAAAGATACTGTTGAGACTAAAAATAATAATACAATAAATAGCTTTTTCATGCTTATTCTCCTGTTCATGAATCAAATAGTTTTCTTTTCACCCTGTATAGAGCAAAATTACTGCCAACACCATATTCTAATTATATGGTGTTGATCATTTTATTCTGTTTAAAAAATTAACAGTGACGTTTTTCGGAAAATTTTGAGGGAAATAATTAATGGGAATAATAATTACAACTCACTTAGGCACACGTCATTCATAATTGATGAACCATCTTTTGAGGAATTGAACAAATATATCGACGAGGCAAAGAAGTAGCTTAAAAATGACCCAGATAACAAAAGGATACCTTGGAGGATATTGAATGTGCTATAGTAGAAAAGACTTCTGACCTTATAGATACTGGTACCGATGTTGTTCAACACGAAACTAAACTTCTGTTTTAGAGCAAATGGGGCCAGCTCTTAGCCCTGAAGAAAAAAATGAGGGCGATAATAATCCTACAAATGATGAGCAAGAAGAGTCTTCTCGCCGCCTATACCAAATTCCAAACGGTGCTCTACTGACAAGGGTTTGTAATGACCTTAGATCCTACTTAAAAGTAGACGTTTTAATTATCGTATTGTCTTTGTAATTTTAATTCTATTAACATCTGGTTTAGGAATATTTCTCTACGCTATACTTGTACTAGTGGCCCTTACGCAGACACAATCGAAAAGGAGCCAAGGGTACATGGGAAACCATTTAATGCCGAAAGAACATCCCAAAAAGGCCACATGACTGATCCTGATAATTACAAGGCGCACACACTCCCTTATGGCTTAAAAAAATAACTGAGCATTCGGAACGGTAAATTATTAAATACCGGGACCTCTAAAAAAGAAATGGCTGCATATTTTTACGCAGCCATTTTATATGCTTGAGCTTTGTGATTGCTAGTTCGTTTTAGAAACTAGACGACTTCATAGAAACCATTTTTTTCTAAATACAAAATTTAACTCATGATTAGGTTTATTTTTTGCAGATTTTTCCGATATATTTTTTTTGTTATATATTTGATTAGCCATCAACTTCGTTTCAAATAAAAGACATGAGAAATACGACATTAAGGCTATAAAAATAACGAATAAGACTCTGCTCATATTGCACCATACCTTTCTTTATCTATTCTTTACCAACAAGGATTTGCAAAATCATTATTATACTGCCCTGATTGTACATTTGTTAAAAGTCTGTAAAAATAACACTCTTACTGAAGGTAGCTCGAACAAGACGCCTCGTCTAAATACATGGCCTTGTTATAAGCATTTCTAATTTCATTCTCTTTCTCATTAACTAGCCATCCATAAAAATTTTCTTTGGGATAGATAATTTCAGTATTATTCTTTAGTCTATTTATTGTCTCATTATACTTATCTCTAGCTTTTCTTTCTTCATTACCAAGGTTGTAAAGAGTTGCAATGACTCCTGGATTTTGAGAAATATCAAATTGGGCTAGTTTCTTATATATATCAATAGATTTACGATTTGTGGCAGCAACATAATGAATAGACATTTCTGGATTAAGGAGTGTCTCATATAAGCTTGAAGGATCGTAAATTGTTATAACATCAAATCCTGATTTTTCGTGGACGAGATCAGTAACCATAAGCGCTCTCACTGGTCCTAGCTGACCATAACCATAAGTGTAACCTGAACCCATAGGATTAAAAAAAGCCCATTTTATACTCCTCTTTTTTTTGTTACGAGGGTCTTTTATCCAAATATGGTTATAACAATTCCAAAGGTCAAAATTATTTGCACTATCTTCTTTACAAGTTTTGTAATTACTTTCCAGCAACAGGTCTTGGATAGCTTTACCTTCAAACTCGAACCGTTCGATCCATCTTTTTGCCATCCACATAAATGTGTTTTGACCAATATCCCAAATATTTACATTGTAAGTGTGCTCCGCTATTATAGAGCCAATAATAGCAATGGGGTCGACATCATAAATTTGCGCTGCTTGTTTAATTACACAACTATGTTCTTTCTTCATTATTTGGTCGAGAGCTTTTTTAAACTTACTCCAATCAGTTTGCTTCATGACAGAAGCACTATTTCCTTTCGGAACCAATATAGGAGGTTCATTTAAATATGAATCAAGATCTATAGGGCTGCCGTAAATTGAAAAAGCACTTAGTAATATCTGCGAGACTATAAGTAGTATTTTTCTCATTTTTATCCTAATAACCCTATTTTTCGATTCATTTTAAATTCCTGAACAATTATAAGCGGTCTAAGGATAAATAAACGAAAAATCATCTCAATTTATAAAGTTTTCACACTTGATGATGACGAGCACTTTACTCACCCCTTTTAGCAGAATTACCCACAACTCTAAGATTTTTTCTAGCAAGCCCTTCTAAACTGACTTCTCTTTCTTCTGCTGTTTCAGGTACTTCCTCGATAACAATTTCCACTTTGGAAAGATCGACTCTTTGTAGTTTTTCGTTGATTTCAGGGTTTGCTTTAAAAAACGCGGATTTTCGAGTGCAAAGAAAAAGGCAGCTTCGAAGCCACCTTTTCATTATCTCTGATTTTTTATGGTTGAGACACGTTAGTTCTCTAGTGTTTTAGAGTGAGTCCCTATGGCTAGATGTTTGTATTAAGTTTATTCTTTAAAATTATCCAAATAAATTGAGAAGCCAAAGAGTAATTGCAAATTATCCTGAGCCCTAGACGTTCTCGTTCCACTGAGTTCAGATGTGAAGTTAAATCTAGGGCCAAAACTGACACTTTTATTCAGAAAATAATCCAAACCAAGAGTTATCTGATAATTCATAGCATCAGACTTTGTCGCGCTATCGCCTGCCCCATATATTGAATTGAAATAATTTACACCAATTTCAAAAAATGACGCCAATTGAGACTCTTCCCAAAAAAAATATTGAAGACTTGGCCCTATCAGAAAAAACCTAGCTTCTCCATTTCCTACATTTGAGTAGCCTAGATTTCCTCCAAACGAAATTTTATCCCAAAAAAAATAATTCGTCGAAGAGGATGCGGAGTATGAATAGGCGCCTTCCTCCGTTTTAGATAAGCTAAAACCACCAGAAACACGCATACTTCCCTTATCTATATTCATTTCAGAACTGAGAACTGAGAAACAAAATATGAATATACAACCAAATATTGACAAAAATTTCACAAAACCTCCTAAGTAATTTGATAGCTCTATAAACTAAAACCTTTTAGAAATGTCAATGCCTATACCATTTAAGGAAAACCCTGATTTTATTGTGCAGAAAGCCAATGGCTCTATTCCTCGATTCGTTTTAAATTCCTGAACGGTTATAAGTAATCTAAGGATAAATAAATAATCATCTCAATTTATAAATCCAAGACAGTGGCTCTTTACGGTTAAGGAAACCTATCTCCCCAAATCAGTAAATACAAAGACCATCTCATATTAATTAGTTCTTGAAAACTTCCGTCAACGAACAACTCTTGCTGGTTGACCTGGGTCTACCTTATTCTTTTCTAATGCTTTAAGGGAAAAAGACAAGGCTGAAAAAAAAATGGAATCACCACCGGAACCAGGACTGGCTGAGATGCAACCTGTACCTACAGTGATTCACAGAAAGGTCGGTTAAAAAAAATTGTCCTATCGTTCGAGAAGGCAAATTATCAAATGGCGAGATATTTAAAAAAACAAATGGCTGTGTATTTTTGCGCAACTATTTTAAATGCTTGAGGTCTGTGATTCCTAATTCGTTTCAGAATCTAGGGATTTGCATCTTTAGTAACACAAAATAAGGACTCCGAATCTTTATTACAAAGATATTCTTTGATTAGTTTATTTTCAAATTTAAGAGCTTCAATATTTTTTTCTTGAGAAGCTATTATTTTTTGCTGTTTTTTAACTGCAGCAACAAGAAGGGGGAGCATATTACCTGTGCTTAAGATATTAAAATCTTCAATTACTTGGTCACCGAAAGTCTCTACAGTTTTTTTAACCATTGTAGAATCAACCTCATCAACCTCTTGAGCGATAAAACCTATTTTGAGGCCTTTAAGATCTTGATTACTCCCAACATATTCTTTTGTATAGTTATAGCGAACAGGACGAAGTCTCATAATCAATTCAAGTCCACCTTCAACATCACGAATATTTTCTTTTACTCGGCGATCTGATGACGTTGCAAAATTCGCTTGGGTTGATCTTGCTACTCCTGCAACATGAAGTAAATGCGAAGGACTCATGGTACCTATCCCGACATAACCAGTTCCTGACTCTATCTTAACAGCATCTCCAGCGCCGCCAGTAAGCCTTTCTCTAAAGAAAAGAGACTTATCACTGCCTTTTTGAGTAAATATATCCCAATGTGATAATAATGGGCCAGTTGCACTAGAAGAAGTCATCATTTCTACTCCAACTCCATAACTAGAGTGAACTCTGTGAACCTTTACCATTGCAGATGTATCAATTAGATTTAAAGACCTGTTGTACCTTGCAGAACCTGCATTAAGAGATTCATTTCCAAACACTCCTTTTCCTGACACAATGAAATTATTACTATCATCAACGAAAACCCCACTGTTTTGCATACTTCCTGATGCTCCATCAAATCTTGGAACTGCATTATCGGTTGTTGAAGAAACCTTGTCCACCTTGTTATTTAAAGCTGTTTGTGTAGCAGTAGAAATGGGCTTATTGGCATCGCTTGTATTGTTAACATTGCCAAGCCCCACAGCGGACTCATCAAGCGTTTGCCAAGACTTGTCACCTCTAAAGTATTGAGAGGTCGTGCCCGCTGTAATCGCAGGCTCTTTACCTGAGATTGCTGTTGTATTACCGCTAACAGACGTATTTAGGGTCGAAACATCCACTCCATCTACTGTTCCACTGGTGATAATATTATTGTTTCCCATCGTTAGGTTACCCGTCATTGTTCCACCTGACAAAGAAAGCTTTGCTGCTAGGTCAGTTGTCAGATTAGAAATTTTAGACTGAGCAATTGCAGCAGAGCTTGAAATATCAACGTTGACAATACTTCCATCGGTAATCGAAGAACTACTCACTGAGTTAGAGGTGACACCACCGCTATTATCATCACCAATAGCCCATTTAGTTCCGTCAAACTTTAAGACTTTTCCTGAAGTAGCTCCTGTCGTATCGACATCTGTAATATCATTAATTGAAGACGTCGTTTTATTTATTTGCGCCCATGTATAATCATTTGATTGTGGAGAGACTGCACCATTTCGTCTGTTAAAACTTGTTACATTAGTTGCGTTATCAATTTTTTCCCATTGGTTTAAAACATCGTTCCAAACAACCCAGTCACCTACAAACCAAGAGTCTGTCCCAAAGCCACCATTTAAGTCGGTTGCACCGGCAGTGGCTACAATATAGTATTCTCCAGAGGTGCCTACGCCTGTTAGGTCAGGATTATTTGCATTTGCATTCCAGTTTCCAGCATAAGTAAGCCCACCAAGATCACCTGGGGCCCAGTTTGTGCCGTTGAATTTCAAAATTTGTCCAACTCCAGCCCCCATGGAAGAAAGCTTACTTGCCGTTACTGATCCATCTTGAAGGGTAAATGTAATAGGGTAAGTTGTGGCCCCATTGGCATCCTCGATGATCAAGCTAAAAACTGCTCCCACGGTAAAAGAAATCGCCCTCAATCCACTAGCGATAAGTTTGTCACTGGCTTTAGAATTGATAGAAAGAGCTTCGTTAAATCCTGATGGACCAGTGATCTTAACAGAAGTTACCCCTGTTAGGTTTTCTCCAGTCAAAATAATTTGGTTATTTTGCAATGACACCGTAGACATCTTTGCTGATTTATTGGCAGAATTTCTACAAGTGCCATCTGGATTTTTAGCTCCTGTGCAATAGGCATCATCTGTTCTTGTGAGATCACCTAGAGGCTTACAAGAAGCGATTAATAAGGTAAGGGACAATAGGATATATACTTTATTCTTAATCATGACTTAATTATAAGATAGATTAAGTTTATTGACAATCATAGGCAGCTTTTTTTAGATAAAAGTATGTATATACCATTTTGAAAAAAATGACCTCAAAAAGCTCTCAAGTATCCAAAAAATAAGCCAAACTGCTTATCTTCCTGATTCCAGTTAGTTGCCTCAGCTTTAACCAGACGATAGTACATATCTAAATAAAAAGCTCCATAGGCTTTTTCATAAGAAATTCTGTAACCAGGCAAAAGTTCGTAGCCACTTTCTATAGATGGAGCTGATTCAGTGGCATTTGTCGAAAGATGGTGCCTAAAATAAACATAAGGAGAAAACGCCAAGTTTTTATACTGATAAAGCTGGTAAGCGATATGATAATAAACTTTTAAATAATCCACCTTTTCAAAGGATAGTGTGGCGTTATCTTTTGCTAACAGCAAAATACCTCTATCATAGGAAAACCCCAGACCATGAGACCAGTTGCCAAATTGCTTCATTAACTCTGTGTCGAAAGAGAATGTGGAAGCACTACTGTCTTCAATATTTTTACTAGAGTCCACATCAAAGCTATGTTTTTCGTAAGTGAAAGACGTTCTAGAAAAAACGTCATCCCCCCATTTAAATAAAACTCCAATTTTAGCTCCATACCCTAAGTCTGAAAGCGCAGAGGCCTTAACATCGTTCTCTACAGCATCAATTCGTCGAGTAGATAAAATAGGGGCGACTTCTATAGTTACAAGTTTAAAGTTTTCGCTGTCTACAGAAGAAGGTGCAATTCTTTTATTTTGAGATTCTGAGGTAAGTTTTTCTACTGATACTGGATCGTCTAGAATTGGACTTTGTTCTTGGTGAGAGTCTTCTTCTTTGGTTAGACTTTGAGAAGGCTTGTCTTCTTGCCTACTTATAAAAATACATTGCCCCACCTTTATTAAGTCTGGATTTTTTAGCTGTGGATTTATAGAAATAAGAAATTCAAGCCTCCCATCTCTCCCATACAGTGGGCGGTCTCCTTTAATTTTGAAAGAGCCGATTCCTGATAGCGTGTCTCCTGACTTCACCACATAGCAAGTGGTAGGAAAACAGTTTCCCAGAATAAACGAGTAAGTCATTAAAAAAACAAAAATTTTCTTAATCAAAACAAAACACCAAAAGTTAAACTCTTTCCATTATACATCGGTATTTTGATTTTTTAATATTAGGAAGTTTTTTCTCGACTTTTATCTTGGGAACGAAGAGGAAATGATGATTTGAGATCCTAAAAACTCTTTAGAATAATCAATAACTAGAGCATTATTAGCCCTTGCAAGAGCTGCAAGATTTTGGCAATCAGCTACAACGTCTTCATTAAGACTATTGCTGATTGTACGGATAAGACAACAAGGCAGGTTTTGCAGAAAAAAGTGGCTGCTGTTCAAGCTCAAATGTTAGAAGATGTTATAAAGGAGATTGTTGTCGGAAATGACTCTGTGGCTTTAAAAATCTATGGAATGAATGACTACTCCGAAGGACTCGAAGGGAATAGAAAAAATGGAAGAAGGACTGATTCAATAGGGCGTAACCGATGTGTGCGCGGTTCGTCCCGTATTCAAGATGGTAGACCAACCCGAATACGGGACGAACACCCCTACTTCATTGATATTATTAACATTTCTCTAAACCCATGCAGAATAAACCCAGCTAAAATCATCCAAATGCACATAAATGATAACCTCTCATCCCAGCAGATCGCCGATAAACTAGGGATCTCAAGAACAACCGTCTTAAAAAGGCTCCGTGCCTTCAACATTAAGAAAAAATCGCCAAAAGGCGGTATGACTTCCCCTGACAACTACCGAGCGCACACGCCTCCCTATGGGTTTCAAAAAAATGGCTATCAATTAGCTCCCTACCCTAGAGAAATCAAAATATGCCGGATGGTTGTTCAGTTTATTAATGAGGAGAAGCTTCCATTTTCTGCGACGGGTCGAGAATTAGAAAAAAAGGGGCTTAGAAATCGAAACGGCAACATCTCCTGGTCAGCCAAAACGGTGAAAGCTATCTATGAAAGATGGAAGGAAAAGCTTGCCTAAATTTGTTATGAAAACTCTATAACACCCCTAACTTCCAAATGAAAATCAAAAAACTCTGTATTCCTTATATAATTTTATAATTTACTATAAAATGTGGACATTTTTGAATACAAAGAAAAAGACCACTTTACAACAGCAGACACTTTAATCTAAGAAATCAAAAACAACCGATTTTGGAAACCTAACCTTGGGAGCAAAAGAGTACTTATCTGTGCCTTTACGATATCCAATCGAGCATGCAAGTACTGTCGTTACCCCTTTTTCTTTAAGTCCTAAGATTTCATCATATTTAGCTTGTTCAATTCCTTCCATAGGACAAGCATCAACCTTCATCAGAGCACAAGTAGTCAGTAAATTGCCAAGTGCAATATAAACTTGATTTTTCATCCATGATTTTATTTGATCCTCACTAAAACTTGATAAGGAACTCTTTATAACTTGTTCATAACCTCTTAGGTCTTCTATTGATTGATTTCTTGTTCTAGCGACGTTTTTTAGAAAGTCATCTATATTTGTATCGCCAAATTTATTAGGGTGACAAAAGACAATGTGGTGCGAACAATCGACAACCTGTTTCTGCTCCCAACTATACTCAAGAAGTGATTTCTTAATTTCTTGATTAGAAATGACTAAAAATTTCCATGGCTGGAGGCCAAATGAACTTGCTGTAAGTCTTAAGCTTTCAGTAATAATCGCAAGATTTTCTTTTGAAATTCTGTTTGAAGGATCAAAATCTTTAGTAGCGTAACGCCAATTTAGTGACTTTATTATATTCATTAATTTTCCTTTTTATTAATTTTAACTCTAATTTTTAAGTTCCTTTAGTAGAGTGTTAGCAACTAATTTTCCGAGATCATTCGCAGCCAATGGGCTGGCACCAGTAATTAGCTTCCGGTCAACACACGTAGAGTTGTCTGATTTTTTATTAACAATAGAAACTCCCAAATCTGTAAGTTTTTCGCACATCTTCCAAGGCATATGCCCAGGAAGGTATCCAATCATAGGGGTTTGTTTGTCTACTGAATCTGGAAAGGCTGCCATTTTGTAGCCCTTATAGATAAAACCATTATCATCCAACTGAGTTGATAACAGTACTCCCGGGCCATGGCATAAAGTAATAGTAAATAAATCCTCACTGTGTGCCCACCTAAGAATTTTTCCAACATTAGGATCTTTTGGAAGCCCCAACATGGCTCCATGTCCTCCAGGTATAAATATAGCGGCATAAGACTGAGCCTTTTCAAGTGAGTTTTGAGTAAAGTCCTTTAAGCTTCCTGGCATCTCAAATTTTGCCTTATATTTACTATATAAATCCATCACATCTTTATCTTCTCTGGGCATCGCCCATATTTCAAATACAACAGGCTTACCAGTAGGTGTAACAATATCAAATTCAAATCCGGCATTTTTAAGATGGAGCATAGGTAAAATAGCTTCTACAGGATGATTTCCAGTAGAAAATTTTTTGCCATTTTTCATTTTCATATTTTTCTGTTCAGTGAAAATAATAAGTATTTTTGATCTAGACCCTTGGTACTTATCATAGGGTACCCTCATATAGTTTGTCTTTGAAGACACGGCTAACTTTAATGCAATCCGTGAGGGGCTATAGGAGCCATCATTTTCTAATTTAGGAGCAATCCCCAAAAAATTTTTAAACATAAAACTTCCTTTTCAGTATCTAATGTATACTAGGTATTATATATAAACTAACATGAATCATTTTTAAAACAAGTACCCACTATTTTGTAAGTCGGTATCAAAACGGAAACTAAAAGGGCTATGGCTAAAAAAGCGACGAGAAAAAAAAGTACTAAAGATACTCTTGAAGGCCCCCTTCAAGCTGCAATTAATGTTATTGGTGGTAAGTGGAAAACGATAATTCTATTTATGTTATCCAGTCAAACATTGCGCTTTGGGGAATTAAAAATGTCCATCCCAAAGATTACTCAAAAAATGCTAGCTCAGCAGTTACGTGAACTTGAAGCCGATGGCCTTGTAAATCGCGTGGCTTACAATGAAATTCCACCAAGGGTAGAATACAGTCTTACTGAATATGCAAAAGAGTTAGGACCCATCTTGAGTCAACTCTGTGAATGGGGAAGTCGTTTAAAGTAATCCCAAGCATCCAGACACTTTCTCGATAACAGTTTCCACTCTGGAAATGGTCGACTCTTTTTTCTTTCTTCTTTTTGAAGAAGAAGCCTTATCCTTCATTTTTGAACCTCACCGTATAAATCAATACCAATTCATGACACATAATTAATATTTTAAAATTGTGGTTCGTGTAAATGAATGGTTGCATTCAAAAGACAGCCAAAGAAAGACCGCTTCAATTAGTGATTTCAATAAGATACGGAGGCGGTTCGTTTAGGAATAAATGGTAGGGGCTCAGGGACTCGAACCCCGGATCCTTCGGTTATGAGCCGAATGCTTTAACCAACTAAGCTAAACCCCCACTCAAAGAACATTCCATTGATCTATAACTTATTATTAATCAACGAAGGCTTTTAACTTACCCGATCGACTCGGATGACGCAACTTCCTTAAAGCCTTTGCCTCAATCTGACGAATACGCTCACGAGTCACATTAAAATCCTGACCAACCTCTTCCAAGGTATGATCACTGTCTTCCCCAATACCGAAACGCATGCGTAACACCTTCTCCTCACGTGGAGTCAAGGTTGATAAAACTCGACGAGTCTGCTCCGCCAAATTCATATTCACAATCGCTTCTGCAGGGTTAATTACCTTCTTGTCCTCAATGAAATCACCCAAGTGAGAATCCTCTTCTTCACCAACAGGGGTTTCCAAACTAATTGGTTCTTTAGCTATCTTCAATACCTTACGAACCTTATCTACAGGCATATCCATCTTCTCTGCAATTTCTTCGGGCATAGGCTCACGGCCTAACTCTTGAACCAAGTAACGAGAAGTCCTCACTAACTTATTAATCGTTTCAATCATATGCACTGGAATACGAATCGTTCTCGCCTGATCTGCTATTGCACGGGTAATTGCCTGACGAATCCACCAAGTAGCATAAGTTGAAAACTTATATCCACGACGATACTCAAACTTATCCACTGCCTTCATCAAACCAATATTACCTTCTTGGATCAAATCCAAAAATTGCAAACCTCGGTTTGTATACTTCTTCGCAATAGAGACGACCAAACGAAGATTAGCCTCTACAAGCTCTGACTTTGCCTCATCTGCAGCATGCTCACCCTTCCAGATGGCTGTATAAGTATCACGAATCCAAGAAAAATTCATTTGTGTATCTTCTTCTACACAAATTAAACGCTTTTGGGCGTCGTTAGCCTTAGAGTAATAAGTCTTATACTGATCATAGCTCAAACCTGTGTCACGGTTCAACTTTGCTAATTCCTTCTCATTACTTGCAATTAAATTAACACGGACGCCCATCTCTTCCAGGTCTTTGGCAAAAGCCTTCTTTAGAGCTTCACGCACACGTCGACGTAACTCAGTCATACGAGTCACAAGATTTTTAAACTTAATTACAATTCGATTAATCGTTTTACGATTAAAGTTAACCGCATTAAATCCGTCCATCAAAACAGCGTTATCTTCCTCGATTTTTTTAAGGACTTCCTGCTTTTCTTCAAAGGAAATAGACTCATCACGAAGTCTCGCGAAAAAAGGTTCAACTTTAGCTTGGTATTTTTTAATTTTACCAATTAGCTCATGAATCTTTTCTAAATATTCTTCTTCTGTATATTGTGTTTCTTCATCTTCCATACCACGGAAAATAGACTTCAGCTTAATCTTCCCTGCATCTAATCTTTCACCTAATTGAATAATCTCAGTGGTTCCCATAGGAGACATTAAAATGGCCATCACAATCTCTCGCTCACCATTTTCAATTCTCTTGGCAATCTCAACCTCTCCTTCACGAGTCAGTAAAGACACACTTCCCATTTTACGCAAATATAAACGAACGGGGTCATTCCCCTTTACTTCTTCCTCTTCGGCTCTATCCTCAGCATCAACACCATCTTCTTCAGTTGGATCAGAAAGGAAGCCTTCGCCATCTGGATTTTCCATCTGCGCCAAAGACTTAATCTCAACACCATTCACCTCTAAAGCCTGCATTAACATATCAAGAGCTTCTACGGCGACAACCTCTGCTGGCAAAAGATCATTAATCTCTTCAACAAGAAGATGTCCCTTCTCTTTAGCCAAAGCGACAAAACGCTTCACTTCGTCTTTGACTATGGCCTTTTGATCTTCGACAGTTACTTCCACTTCCATCAGACGTCCTTTGAATAACTAACCTAACTTAAACTCAAGTGATTTTCATAATCACAAAATTCTATCAATCATCTCGCTTATTAGATGCCCTGTCCAGGGCCATTTTACTACGTTTCAACTCCATAAATTGCTCTAATAAATCAGCATCCAAGCTTTGGCTTTTTGCCTTATTTTTCAAATGCAATGTCTGTTCCTGAAAATTCTTTTCCTTCAATCTCTTAATACAACCCTCAAGCTCTTGAAAATCCACAGTTAAATCAACACCTTCACCTCTTTCACTCAAGCCTTGCAACACACTCGGGTCTGCGACATAAGATGATAAAAGGGCACCAAACTTAGCAAATTTTTCAGGGTTCTGTCTATAACCTTCCCTCAATTGAGAGAAAATTTTAGAAATCCCCTCATGACTCACATATTGAAAGACACCTTCTTCCTCCATACGGGTGAATAGTTCCTCTCTTTTACAGGCCAATTGAAGCAGTTTTAACTGCTCCACTGGAGCTTGGGACAAGTCTATCTTATTGATTTTAATTAACTTATCCTCATCTGCCTTAAATTCACCTTTTCCCTTTTCACTAGAACTTGTCATTCCAGGGGAGGTTTTACGCTCTTCCCTATTTTGACGAATCGCATCCATCAACCACTTAAAAGAAACCCCTAATCTTTGGGAAATATCTTCCAAATAAAGCTTTATGAGACTTTTATCAGCTCCAATTGGTAAAATATCCGTAAGTTTTTGCACCATTTTCACTTTCTCTGACGCAGCTCCTCCGTAAGACTCCATCCAACGATCAACAATTAAATTAAATAGATCAGGCGCTTTATCTAATTTTTCCCTTAAAGACTCCACTCCATAGCTACCAATGTAATCATCTGGATCCATACCGTCAGGAAGGAAAACTGCCTTCGGAAACACCCCTCCCCCTAAAAGAACGGGAAAACTTTTCTCAGCAGCAGCCATACCCGCACGATCACCATCAAAAAGTAGAACGACATTACGCGTGTAACGCTTAATCAAATGACTGTGGTCAGCAGTTAGGGCTGTTCCCAAAACAGCCACGGCTTCCTTAATCCCAGCACCATTTAAGGCAATAGCATCCATGTAACCCTCAACCACAATAAGGCGATCTTTTTGACGAATCTCCTTTACTGCCTCGTTCAATCCGTAAAGTAGTTTTCCTTTTTTGAAAACCAATGACTCTGGGCTGTTCATATACTTAGGCTCGCCCTGACCAATTACTCGCCCACCAAACCCCAGGGGCTCACCTAAAGTAGAAATAATCGGGAAGATCAACCTTCCTCTCTGCATATCATAAAAACCTGATTTGCCATCAGAACGCTTACGCAACAGCCCCAACTCAGCAGCTAAAGCTAGAGGAATTTTTTTTTCTCTACAGAAACTAGTTAACCCTTCCCACTCGTCAGGAGCATAACCTATTTTAAACTGCTCACAAACCTCAGAGGATAAGCCCCTCTTTTTTGCATATTTTTTTGCCGGGTGATCATCGGATAGTTTTTTAAAATTTTCTAAATAAAAAGCCCCCGCCAAACGATTCACTTTTAATAAACTCTTTTTCCGATCATTATAAGAAACCCCATTTTTTTGAGGCTCTGACTTTTCTGGTTCAGGCATCGGAATCCCTACACGACGGCAAAGAAACTCTACTGCCTCAGGAAAAGATAGTCCCATATATTCTTGAACAAAGTTATAGGCGTTACCTGCTTTTTTGCATCCAAAGCAATAATACAACTGCTTGCCTGCATCCACAGAAAAACTTGCCGTTTTTTCATTGTGATCAGGAAAAGGGCAAAGCGCTGTATGACGATGACCAGAAGACTTCTTAAAAGAAGTGTAATGCCCAATCAAATCATAAAGATCTGTGGCTTCTAAAACCTTATCAATAAACTCTGGAGAAAAACGCAATCAACGCTCCCAATCAACTACGATTGTAATTTGGATTTCACTATTTCACTTACTACACGATTATCCGCATTACCTTGGGTTCTCTGATTAACTTGCCCCATAACCTTACCCATATCTTTCATGGTTTGAGCGCCAACTGCAGTAATTACCTCTTCTACGATAATTGCCACCTGTTCTTCTGTCATCTGCTCAGGCAAATAAGTCTCTAAAATAACAAGCTCCGCTTTCTCTTTATCTGCCAAGTCTTGACGAATCGCCTTCTCGTATTGCTCTATCGAATCTTTTCTCTGCTTCACCGATTTCTTAATCACTGAAACAACATCTTCATCGGTAAGCTCTTTAGGACGCACTTCAATTTCTTTATTCTTAATAGCAGAATTCAAAAACCTTAAAGTAGCTAACTTTTCTGACTCTTTATTTTTCATAGCCGACTTAATGTCGGCCATGATGGTGTCTTTCATATTCATTGAAATAAAACCTTTTTATTAATTATCTTTTACGACTTTTCTTTATTAAACGTTTCCTAGCAGCGATTGATTTTTTCTTCGCTTTAACGCCTGGCTTCTCATAATGCTCACGTTTCTTCACTTCAGAAAGAACACCTGATTTTTCACATAACTTTTTAAAACGCCTAAAAAGTTGGTCAAAACCCTCTGTATCTCGTGTTTTCACCATTGCCATCTTTATCACCTACCTTCACGGCAAATATTTGCAAGACAGACAAGTACCAAAATAAAATGAATATGACAACTCAGTTTGCTTATTTTCTAGACATCGATTATTGCTTATTTTCAATGGAAAGTACGGTAGATCATCAAAAATGGATGAAAATAGCCTTAGATTTAGCTAAAATGGCCTCTGAACAGGGAGAAGTCCCTGTTGGAGCCATAATCGTGAGAGATAACCAAATTATCTCCCGAGCCCACAACCAGAGAGAATCCACTAAAAACCCCATTGATCATGCTGAAATACTCGCTATTTCTCAAGCCGCTGAAGAACTCCAATCTTGGCGTCTAATAGATTGCTCTCTCTACGTCACCCTAGAGCCCTGCTCTATGTGTGCAGGAGCTATTATTAATGCTCGCCTTGCTCAAGTCGTATTCGCTACTCCAGACCCAAAAGCCGGAGCAATGGGCAGTATCTACCAAATAGGATTAGACAAAAAACTCAATCACACCCCTCACATTGTATCAGGCGTTCTAGCACAGGAGTCCTCTCAACTGCTCAAAAACTTCTTCGCTCACCTTAGAGCGCAGAACACCACTTAAATAACTATAAATACTTACTTTATTTCTCGGTTCTCATTATCTCCTTAAGTCACCTAGACTTTAGTCCGATAACATAAACACGTTAGATTTCCTCGCTGAGGGGCTAGAAGAAATCAATTCACTCTCGATAACAGGTAAGCCAAAAGCCTCTTCTCAAATTTTAAACCATATTAGTGGAGAGAGGGGCTGAAATGGACAATAAAAATAACCCCTCCTTTTACGGAGATGATCTCACTATCTCAAGCCTTCAATCTAAAAAAATCAAACTCTTTTTTCAGGAGAACAAAGAACGACGACAAAGCCCAAGGCATAACCTCCATCTACAAATTAAAATTTTTAATGAAAATGGTTCTTACACAACTCAATCTATAAATATTTCTTTAAACGGCATACTCCTAGAGCAAGCCATACCCACTCACTTTATATCTGGTGTCTGTGACATCTTAGTCACTCATCCAAAAACAAAAGAAACCGCTGTTTTTACTGGAAAACTTGTCGGTAACTTCTTAGACCCTAGACGGATTATATTTGCAAAACAAACACCTCAATCTCTAAAAACCCTCAAAAAATGGATTACAAAATATCAAAAAGAAAGTGTTTGTCTAAATCATACTAATACATAGCCGTTAAGTAACATACTCTTCTACAAGTGAGAGCAAGACTTCCAACTTAATGGGTTTTGTAACAAACCCATTCATTCCACTTTTAATACACTCTTGCCTAGTGTCTTCGTAAGCATTCGCTGTCATAGCAACAATAGGGGTTTGAATTTCTTTTTTATTTTCCAAAGCTCTAATTTGACGAGTCGCCTCCATTCCATCCATAACTGGCATCTGACAATCCATAAGAATGAGATTATATTTATTTCGCTGAACCAATTCAACTGCCTCTCGACCATCATTAGCAATGTCACACAAAAAGCCTCCTACCTCCAACATAGACAATGCAACCTGCTGATTAACAAGATTGTCCTCTACTAAAAGAACACGCTTTTCTCTATTGTCTTGAGAGGCTAAATTAGCTTTCTTGTTTTTATTAGTCGGACCTTTTCTGTTATTTAAAACTTCAAAAAAAGTTCTCCCTATAACTGGTTTATTTATAAAAAAAATATTCTTATCTACATCATCAAGAATTTTCCTCTTCGGTGTCACTAGTACAATCAATGAAATATTTCTTTCAGAAAGAGCATGCCATTTTTCTCTCTCATTAAAAAAATCTTCTTCATCTACGATAACCAAACGATCGGTTGTAACATCGAGAATTCCGGCACCTAAATCTCCCTCCTTAACCTCCCCCCCCCAGGACTCTAAATATCTACACAAGTGCCCCCTTAGAGAAACACGAGAAACGCTAAGAAAGATCTGATTTTTTTTTGATAAAGATAATGAACTTGAAACCTTATCTTGCTCATTCAGAGGAATCGTAAAGGAAAAACAAGACCCTGCTTTTTCCACACTCTCTAACCAAATCTCCCCCCCCATTGCGTTAACAATTTGCTTAGAAATGCTCAGACCTAAACCCGATCCCCCGTACTCACGAGTATCCGATATATCTGCTTGGGAAAATGCAGTAAAAACCTTCTCTAAATCTCCCACAGGAACACCTACCCCAGTGTCCCTAATTGAAAATTGAAGCTCTTTTTTCGAATTTATAAATAAATCAATAGAAATTTCTCCATGATGAGTAAACTTTATTGAGTTTCCGACTAAGTTTAATAAAATTTGTCTAATTTTCCCTTCATCACCACAAAAGTGGCTCGGAACATCCTCAGCTACATAAATCAGAAACTCTAACCCCTTTTCAAACACACGATGAGCTAAAATTCCTCCAAGCTTTTCTATCATCTGAGTCAGATCAAAATTTTTCTTTTTAATTTCCATCTTGCCAGCTTCTATCTTAGAGAAATCTAAAACATCATTTATAATAGACAACAAAAGCTCACTAGAATCAGATGCGATCTTTAATAATCCACCTTGACGATCATCTAATGGCGTCAACCCTAAAATATCTAAAATACCGATCACACCGTTTAGTGGTGTTCTTATTTCATGACTCATATTAGCCAAAAATTGACTTTTTGCCTGACTCGCTTTTAAAGCCTCGTCTCTTGCAATCTCGAAATCTTTTGTTCTCGTTTTCACCTGATCTTCTAAAGATTGGTTTACATAAAAAAGCTCTCGACTTTTTTCTTCCAAAAGTTTTTCAGCCGCTTCCCGAGCCATTTCGAGTCTTTTATTTTTTTTACGAAGTAAATCATTTTCATTCATATATGAGAACCCTATTTATGTTTCAAATAAAATTTACGACCCGTCCCTTCGCCATTAGAAATATCTTCACTATTAACTTCCACATCTTCATTGTAATAAGAAATCGCTCCATCTATAAGGCCTTCTGCTAAATCAGCAAAGGGACGAGACGAAGTATATTTAATTATCATTTCTTTACCACTTAAGTGCTCATATTCAAATTTAGGTAATTCTGCATCAGGATATAACTTACGCACTTCTACATGGATAACATCTTCAATACTTCCAAGGAATTCGAATAAAGAAGACGATTGCTCAAAAAATATCGGAAATTTCTTAGAAAAAACACCAGCTAAATGGCTTCCAAAGGCTTTCACTAAATCAGGGACTGCTACCTGAGTTTTTTCGCTCAATTTTGTTATCATAGCAAGTATCTCACCATGATCATAGGTACCAACAGAGGTATAAGCTCCGCTAGAGGCCAGGCTAGATTCTTCAATAATTTCTTCTGCTATAATCTCTCCAAACCTATTTTCAACCAACTCCAAGAACTCAGTAAATACAATTCCCTTCATAAGCTCGTCTCCTTATCAGTCACCCCTTCTTCTATCGGCATATATAATGACAAATTATAAATAGGCTCTAAGTAATTAAGGAACTCTTAACGAAGAATGCTGAAATACTATCAAAACCTTGCCTTCATCAGTAAATTGATAACCAAAAGTACAGTGAGCTTCTATCTGGCTCCCATCTTCTAGCTCAAAAGCATACTCACCTACATCTACAGCGATATCACCTATAAATAATGGATCACTTTCCTTAAAAAAAACTTGCCGTATACCCCTGTTCAAAAAACCTTGATCATTAAACTTTTCACCACCAATAAAATAAAGCTTTATATCAATAGGGGTTTGCCTTATCACATTAGAAACTGTTGGTTTTAATTTCGCGTTGGGAGTATAAAGAGACATTAACTGATCAATATCCTGGGAAACAATCGCTTGTCCCCAAGTCTTTTGAACTTCCCTGATTTTCTCCCTTCTAGCCTCTGTCCCCTTCATCGATTTCTCCTTTCTTAGGTCAATAAGCTAAGTTCTCTTCTTCGACGAGTCAAATAAACAGTTCTCCCCTCTCAACACCCTCTCAAGCTCGTCATTTATAGAGATCACTCTCCAGCAGTCATCCTTGGTTGCCGTTACAGATTGCTTTTTTGTTAGAGACTTTATTTTATTGAAACCAAAGTTAACGCGCACTCTTTTAAACCAAAAAGTCAGGGCAAAGTCAGATTTAAATTTCAAAATGATCTCTGAATCAAAATTCTGGCCCCATATTCGCATAGTATCGTTACTATAAATTTAAGATCGATTTTACCCACACCTGAAAGAGGTCGCATATGCCCAAAGTTGCCTGCAATGACAATTTATGTCGAGAAGTTGATATGAGGCCCCCTTTGTTTAGCTTACGAGAGGTTGTTCTCTTCGCCGTTACTATACAAGTTTTACTCATGAGCCAGCCTACCTGGGCCACGTCATGTTCTGACCTCCTCTCACGTAAGCCCAACCTTCGAGTTCTAACTGTTAATTTTACTCCCACCCCCCTTAATCCCAACATCTCTTCTAAAGCAACAGGTCCCAAACCGACTGGAATATTTCAGTTTATTAATGCTCCTTCTTCGAAATTGGCTCAAGATATAAGAAGCAAGCGTTCTAAAATTGTTGACGACGTTACACTGGCTATTTCATTGTACAAAAAATTTGTCGCGAAACACTCAGAACCTAAAGAACTTAAATCTTTTTCACAAAATGACGTTTGGATCTTGCATGGTAAATATATTCTCTTATCAGAATTCGTAAAGCATCTCACTAATTCTAAAAATGGTTACGATATAGAAGCCTTTGAAAGAGTCAAAACAGATTACCTCGAATTGGAAAAATATATTGATGACTTAGGGTTTTTTAACCAACTAGATAAAATAGGACACACATTAGTACCAACGCCGAGAGAGTCTATCCAGCGCCCCTTTCCTAGAGAATTTCATGACGCACAGAAGACCTTGGAAGCAGAAATCAATTTTATCAGCCATAATCTTCTGAAGACTTTAAGCAAAGCAGACAGCAATGTTAACCATGGTATTCCGCAACGAATAGATAATAGTGAGCGTAGAGAATTCCTTTTAAATAAATTAAAAAACTATTTTGGACTCCTAAACAAGCACCTAGGAAACGTCAATAATAAGATCGAAATAATGAATATTGATACCCTCCCAGTTACTAAACTCATTGAGGAAACTAACGGAATTCTTTCTTCTCACGTCCTTAAAAAGGATATAAAGTTTGCCCAGAGAAGCTTCTCTAAAACAATGAGGGAACTAGCACGGAAACTAGATGGAGAGATTATACAGTTCGAGGCCATGAAGATTTTATTCAAAAATTCAAACAACTCTTCTCCACAAGGTTCCCAAGCTAGCCGCAATGTGTATCCCTGGCCAGGTGGCTCACGGTAATCTGACGGAGGTTGAATTTTCAAAATTTGAAGCTCTTTTGTCCGTTTCGGTATCATTTAATTTAAGTAAATTTGAGGTCCAAAAATACGGCTGAAGGCTAAGCCTTTCTTAGATGGCCACATAACACGCTGCCTCAGGCAATACTCCTATTTTCTTTTCTTTTCTTTTCTTTTCTTTTCTTTTCTTTTCTTGTTATAAAAGTCAGAACAACTTAAATAAAGGGGATTTATGAAAACGTGTCTATTTTTATTAGTTTTAATTTTTGCTTCTTTTGGTGCTCAAGCATCAAATCAACAGATCAACATTCAAACAAAGTCTTTTTCAAGCGGCGTAACAGTGTATTCATTTGAACAGCCAACTGTTGTGTCAGAACAATATGACCCGAATAATTTTTTTAACTCTGAAATTACATTTAAAATTAGTGGAATTCTTGAAGGTAATTTCTGCGAAGCCCAACATGCATCCCTTCAACTCGGGTATAATAAGAAATTATCAAACGACCTTAATGTAAAAGCCTATGATGTCAATATAACGACCTTCACAAAACTAAACCATACTATTCAAATGACTGAGGCTGTTTGTACTCTAGCGACTAGTCCAACAAAATTTGAAGTCATGGCCAAAGTGATCCCCTTCGTTAATTCGAATGGTTCAGGTGAAATGACTTGGATCTATAGGTTTAGAAATAAATCTGGTGATAACAAAAAGCTTGTTGTGACACTTTCCAAACCAAACGGCTGGTCTTGGAAATTTGAACAATTATAATATAACAACTAGGACAATGGGCATCTACCAAAAGGGTGCCCATTTTTTTATAAGATCTAGTTACTGAACTATTCAATTAGCATCAAGCAGGCAGGGTAAAGTTTAGACTGAGTTTGTGTCGCACCCCTTGCGTTAATTAGCTCCGAAAGATATAAGAAAAGGAATTAAATATGAGAGTTCCAATTGCCACATGTCTAACAATTTTTATCATAATATCTACCATAGTGGTCAGCCAATTAGCTATTGCTGACTCAAACAGGACCTCTTACACCAATTACAAGTCAAAGAAAATACGGCCAAAAAGGAAGAGTAAGCGAACCAAACGACGAAGTTCAGTTTCACAGAAAAAGACTCTCAAAAAAGAAACCAGAGACTTTACAAGGTGGGAATTCAGAACTGCTCCTGTCGCCTTTTTAGCAAAATGGGTTACATTGGATGTGTCTTATCGACTATCTGAGAACTTCTCGTTTGGACCATCAGCCATTATTTACAATTCTCCAAAAGGCGAACGAGGAGGAATACTTGCTCCAGCCTATAATGGGTATGCTGTTGGCCTAAATGGCATGTACTACTTTGACTCCGTTACACGAAATACTTGGTATTCTAGTGTTCACACATACTTTGAAGATTTCTCATCATACGGGCATGGAACAAGAGAGAGTGAGGTTACTACGGTTAATGGCTTCAAAGGCAATGCAGCAATAGGCTATCAGTGGCGTTGGTCTAAAATCACTATGCTTGCGGGCGGTGGAATTGAGTATCGAAACCACAATGAAAATAAAATTCGAATTGATATAAATGATAATACTAAAAATACAACGAGTGAGGAGTCCGTGTTTCTTCCCTTTATAGAATTTAAAATCGGCATAGAGTTGTAACAAGCCTTTCATTTTTATCTGAATAACATGATGACCATTTACGACAATTGCTTGATCAGAAACTTATCAAAATAAAGTCAAAAAAACCTTAAAACACCTAAATGCGAATCTACAACAAACACCAAGTTTAATAATTACAAATACTTAGAGCTCTGGCAGAGGTTTTGCTTTACCTACAATCGAAACAACGTTCTTGCTTTAGCAAATATGAAGGGTGTGCACCTATAAACCTTATAGATATCCTTACTCCGGAAGGCGGAGATTTGAAAGTTTCGTATGGATTCGATTTTGATTCAAATTCAAACTACTTATGGTTATGCACAAAAGAAAAATTCAATTTTAAAGGTACTCCTGAGGATCTCATTGAGACTATAAATTTATCCTTTTCAAACTGTCTAAATATTACTACCAATCCTAATGATAAGTCATCACGTTCAATTAATGCAAAAGATGGAATGTGTAGATCTGGTGACAAGTTTTTCTGTAGAGATTCTTCCTCAGCTAACTCTAACTTTACCGATGATTTGAATACCGCCCTGTCAGAGTCGGGACTTCAAAAAGATTCATGCCAACCTCTAGACAAATCAACATCACTCTAATTATTCGCAATACTAAAGCCATAAATAAAATATTTGTGGCTTTAGTAAGGTAGAGCTATTCACTAAATACCTGCCTCACAATATGCCAGCAAGCATACAAAAAAGTATCCCGATAAAACTCAGGGAGACTCATTCAGTTGCTCTTTGAGTATTTTAGAAAACAAGGACGATCAGATTTATGAAGATTATAAAGTTGGCATCCTTGATGATGAAGCATACAAAAAAAACTTCAAGCGAATAAGGCAAGAGCGTGCCCACTTTACAGACCTTATAGAGAAAGCCCAGCTCGATATAAATGGTGCAGCACTAGAAACTTCAAAATCTATTCTACAACTCGCTACCAATCCAGAATCACTATGTAAGTTAGCTACACCCCAAGAATGTCGTGAACTGCTAGATGACCTACTCTACAACCCAGCCTTAGATGGCTTAACTGTTCGATATGACATTTTTTTTCTCATATAGTAAAGAGACACACCCACAATGATTTTTAATGAACTCAGATTTTATTGAATGTCTTTAATAAAAAAACCGCAGTTTGGGCGCACTCCAACAATAAAAATCTTGCTTTCGATATGAAGATTATCTTTGATACCGTCGGTGTAAGTATATTTTACTAATGCTTTTAATTGCGACATAAAATTAATGCTTTCAATAGACTCAACTCTCTTGCTACTTAACATTGCAAGAGACTCTATCATGGTTGCCGTTACATTTCTTTGGGCATCGAGGGATGTTAATTTACAAGCAACCGCTGACGCGGACGATAGTGATAATACCAATATAAGTAATACTTTCATTTATAGCCTCCCTATAAGATTAACATCTTATATAGCGACCTAATAGGTTGTCAATAAAAGTTAATTAAACCAATTTTTCGATGAATTTTATGACTTATATCCATCTTTGATAACCCACGAAATGTGGTGCAAGGGGAAGCTGTTGAAAGTGGAAAATTGACAAATGAAGAATGTGGCTCCGCTGTGACAGCCGAAAGAATCCGTCGTGAATACAAAAGCGGCACCACCAAACACTTTGACTATTATCGATGCTCCAATGCAAACAAGACCAAAAAATATTCCCAGCGTGACCAACAATACATGCGTGAAATTGTGGGATGAAATGTCAGTTACCGCCAAGAAGAAATTGAAGAAATCTTTCAGGATATATTCAAGTCATTCAGCCTTGACGAAGTGACTTGTGAAAGAATGAAGCAATATCTGTGGAAAGAACATTTTGAAGAAAAGAAGAAAGGTGATGTCAGGTTGGGATTCTTAAAATCGTTCCTGAGCTAAAATCTTGGCCTCAAATTCGCAATAAGTAGTGACTGTAATGT
>JAXGGS010555357.1:0-10618 GCA_035585475.1 Armandia brevis | reverse complement strand
ATTGATGAATGTAAACGGAAATGTGAAACCATGGCTAGATTTACCTGCTGCAGCATTGAATTGTGGCACAGACCAAAACAGGTAAACGCTCAGCAATTGGGAATATGTCAAATGAGTAAACAGAACAAGAGATCTGTAGCTGGGTATTTCAAGAATCCTTGTCATCACACTGGAATATGGTATGCAGAAAGAAGAGGTGTCCAAGGTTGTAAATAGTACAGTGTAATACCAAATACACAAACCATAATTCAATGAGTCAGATATAATGATGATGTATTCTAACAAAAGGAGAAAATGCCATTTAATCAATTAACATACTACTCGCCAATTATAAATCATATGCTGCCATATTTAGAAATATTTTCCTTGGAAATAATTAATTATAGAATTAAATTATTTGTGTCTCGGAATTTGTAAAATCATTGAGAATTTTTTTTCTATCAAATTGTATTAATTGTTTTGACCTTACAGCGTAGAATTTGATCAGAATATTTGTTATTTACTTACCATTATTTACCATCATGTTGAATATCTGCTAGGATTTAAATGGGAATGTTCAAAAATAATTTTCTTTCAATTATACCATTAATGTGGGCTTCACAATGTTGATATGCTTATCATCAAGTTGTGGACATTTACGAAATGTGCCCCTATTGATTTTTGTTGATGTACGCTAATCAAACCAAAGTTCATATGTCACTGTTTACAGAACAGTTTATATGTTTCTTGGATAAGACAAGCCCATCATGATTTCCCGAATCAAGAAATCATGAGATATCAAGCATTTAGCATGGCGGAGAGTTCAATAAATAGAATATCACATTTTCAATTTGTCAACTTAATTTTAGTTGCACCTTTTTCGGTTAGACCACTGGACATTCGAAAAAATCATATTGCTAAAATGATATTTTAATCAATAATCTGCTTACAATGTGGCATATGGCAGATTACTAATATACAATTCCGCTAAGCGAAAAGTTTGTCTCACAAATTCGGGAGTTCTGGGCTGAATCGGCAAAAGCAGTTTATTTGCCATTTTGATACAAAGATACGACAACCCAGACAGTGGGATCATGTTGGTGAAAAAGAGAATTAAACCAAATTTATTTTTAGAATGTTGATTCTTGTAGCTACTATTTAAATTAGTTTGTCCAGTCATTCAAATGCTAGGCTTAAAGGTTATAGGTTTCATGTAGGAAATATTGAGGATATAAATGTCTTATCACTTCATTCAATAGATCGGATTTACATTTGACTCAATGAGGGATTTCACACAGCTTCACATGTGAACGATTTTATTAATCAGCATGGGGCAATACTGCAAGTGTATATCTCAAAGATCGATGTAAAACTAAAAGAACAGGACGAAAATGTAGTAAAATTGGGATGGATAACACAAAATAGTACCTGACAAACATAGGAGGGGCATCATAACATGCAGTTGGCGACAAATTTGAAAACATGATCTGCTAAGCGATTGGGTATTGAAAGGAACATTCAGGAAAACATTACGAATTCAAACATAAACTAGTTCCCAATTGATTTTAAAAATATCAACGCAATCCTACTAGTTAGATGTTTCAAATTGCCAATATGTCTAAAGACACATTGTTAGATTTTCAAAGAAACCGACTCCATTGATTTGTGTCCCTTTGCTCCTTGCCATGAAAAAAGTAACGGTTAATTTGGTGAAGTACTCAGAGTCATGGGACGAATGTCGCACACTTTTGGTGGTGTGTCATGAGTCTAGTCGTACAATCTAAATTGTTGATCTGTTTGAGGAGGTATTTCAATTTGATATTGAAAAGAGTTTATATAAGAAGCTAATTGATAATGGACTGCTGCAATTGTGAAGCATTTATCATTTTAAATTCACGTTATGACGAGTAGAAGAAGGTATTTGTATAATGATCCTTATGAAATATCATACTTTAAAACAATTTTGTTCTTAAATGAGCAATTTGTCACTTTCTCTGTTACTTTACATTCAAGTCTAGGCAAAATATTCGCTTAAAGTTGCCAATCTGAAATACTTCATAGATATGCATGTATACCTATGATAAATCATGCTCGCATTCGACAACTACAACTGCTCAGTAATATATGATGAGGCAGGTTAAATAGTAAAACCACGAATCAAATATGTATCGAACTGTGCAAGGATAGAATTAATTTTGTCGAAGTATCGATAAATACTACGAGCTGTTTCTAATACATCATCTATCATTAAGTAGAAGATAACGGGGCCACACGTTTTCTTATGTGTATCCTTGTAAACATGGGCATATACTTAGGCATTCATTTCTGCGTTAAAGTAGTTTAATTGAACCTTATCAATATTAGTCAATCTAAACTGTGCTTTTCTTGTACAAATGAGAAAAAATGGATCGGATCATTCGCTCCGAAATAACAACAAAATCTATCTTACTTTAACCCTAATTGCATTGCTAATGGGCATGCAGCTTCCCAACAAAATAGGGTCAGTGACTAACCTTAAGCTATTATTAAAGTTAATCACCTACATTCATACTGAACGCATTGCAACAATTGTAAATATATATTCTCATTTAACGGTTATGGTATGAACAAACAAAATTCAGAACAGGTAGAACCTTCAATGCCCATCAAATAAAAGTGATGTTTTGCTGATTATATTTAAAGACAATCGTCTCCCATATACTGTGTTATATGCATAATTTTTTACAAAATTCATCAAGAGACAAATTAATAATGATTGTCTAGACTCTAACAATGGGGATTGTGAAAGAATCATCCCATCCACTAGTGACTATTTTGAAGAATGATATAGAATGTTATATTAGGTACATTTGTTATGCCAGTATTGACGACATATACACTGCAGATTTTATTGATCTTATCTTACTACACCAATGGATATGAATACATGACGATTAAATAACTGTTGCTTATCATTTATACTCTTTTATTATTTGTCCTGTAAATGTTTAAGGGTGAAGTTTCAATTGATTCTGAAATGTTTACGGATTCTACTAATTAAAGGATACGAGAGGAGGATACTCTACCAAGTCAAATATCTTTGAAGAAAGATGTTGCCATTAAAGAAGAAGCATGCAGTGTGTATATGTCCTGCGCTGTTCCTTGCAATTGCCACAACAGTGGTCATATTAGTGGAGTACATGAAATTTACAAAAGTAAGTCTCCCTTCTTTTATCTTATCAACATCAATGGGACAAACAGTTTATAAAGTTTTTTCACAATTATGTTTGACTGAATTGTATTAGGTTTATCATCTCAAGTCATCATGATGAAAGGTAGCAGAATCCATTTGATAAACCATTCATCATTATGCATGTACAAGTGATCCATGCATATGGTACTCACAGTTTTCAACTAGGAAACCTGGATCGGAAATTAATATTACTGATAATATTTGTCAGGTTATTTTGTAGAGTTCTACAGAACCTGGTGCAACAAGTAGCAGGGAAGTTAGCATAGCTGAAATGGATAAAACAACAGCAGATTGTGCAGGTTATACTCATAATACACTATACTTGAGCAGTCATTATTCTTTAAAGTATAAAAACTCACGTCCTCTCTGTCTTTGTATTAGGTGGCCAGAGTTCTACTAAACCTGGTAAAACCAGAAACAGGGCATTTGGCCCAATTGGAAGGGAAAACACAACACTAATCAGTTCAGGTTCAAAAAGAATTTCACCAGATATATACTTTAAATGAAATCATTCTTCTCTCCAGTTCTTTTGTATAAGAAACCAAGAGTTGTAATGGCCTTGTATCAACAAGTTCTGGTGAATTACATCCAGCTGGAATGGTAAAAACTGTTAGCAATATCACAGGTGATGTATTCAATCATCCACGCAAAAGTCAAATCCATGGCAACATATTCAAATGTGCCCGAACATTTCAAATTTGACATAAATGATTGAATTATATCCAAACTCTTACAAAACAAAATTATTACCCTGCTCATGTGATTTACCACTTGATTACTGAGATTCATGATCTCAAAGAGCTATTAAGAATTAACAAACCTTTCGTCGGTTAAATTATTTGTAAATTAAATGGGTTAACAACCATGCGTCTCTTGAACACAAAATATTCTTTTCCAATAGCTTGTCTTATGCATACTCTCTTGGCCATTATACATACAGTGAAACTTGTCCACCTACTTACTGGGCCCACCCGGTCCCGCCAAACTTATAATGGGAGAGATAGACAGGTGGGCCTCATTACTAGGACCACCTTTAAATTAAGAATTAGGACCTCCATAAAGAGGACCCAAGGCCTAAGCTAACCTGTGTATTGAGGCCGTACGCGCATCTCCCTTCAATTGTTAGTGTTTGTAACAGATACGGCCGTTAAGCCCCTGTGTTCTCATTCGCCAGTGTGTGTGCCTGTGTACCGTGTAGAAGCCACACGCCTTCTTTTGATGTAATACTGGAAGGCGAGTGGGTTCTACACAGTACACAGGCACACATCAGCGACTGAGGGCACAGGGGATTAACGGCCGAAGCTGTTACAAACAACGATTACCTGCGGAAATTGCGCGATCCTGTGCGATCAATCAAATATCACTGGCCGACCCTGCTGAGTCACTGTATATATAGCATAATGACAATATGTATTATTTTGAGTTTAACTAAACCGAGCAGGGAAAGCGTTTAGAATCCATCTTACTTGCAATTCCATTGTTGATGGTGACTACCTCACTAGTGCATAATGTCATCGCCATTGTGACGTCACGACATGTCATTTTACTCATACGAGTCAAGCTTCGCGCATAATATGCCCGCTATTCTCTTTCAATACTTGACATGATGACAATATATTGCCATTAGAATAACATTAATTGAAAACAGACGACATAAACCGAGCCAAAAATCAACAGTGATAAGTATTGTATAGCTACATATTGACAAAAGTATATTTATTATTCCTAATTCAACTGCATTAAGTAAATTGTAATGTTTACTTTAATGTATTTAGCACTCATTTCTGGTGAAGAGCATTATATACCTGATAGTAAGATGAAAGCCACTAATTACTTTTTAAACCAAGCTGGCAATGGTCCGTGGTGTGCAAGAATAGGGCCACTTAAAAGCCAGTGTACATATGGGACATCTTGGCTAATAGATGACATTCCTTTTGGAGACAATTTGTGGATCCAGGTTTAAAACACTTGCAAACAAAAACTTAAAAATGAAATAATCAAAATCTCTCATTTTATATCTAAAGTTAAATTTTGCTCTACCCCTAGGTTGATTTGGGAGATGTGTATGTTATAAACCGGGTGGGAACAGAAGGAAGACAAAATTGTTGTCCACAATACACAAAACGTTACAAACTTGGTTATATGAGGAACAGCAACCCTGTCTTTTACCTGAATTCAAAGGTAAATAAAGATTACAAACCTCCTCACTTTCTTTAACTAGTTGTTCCCGTAAATATGATGTTAATGTAATAAGCAACCAACGAGGAATGTAATTTTATTTCATATGACAGTCGTATGGGGCATAAGGAAGTAGCTGATCTGTCCTTCATAATCCATAATAATCCTTTTGCTTTGCTGTATCAATTCTGCAGGAGTTTAGTGGTAGCCACACCTACACAGAGTATCCCTTAATACCACCAATCATTGCGCAGGTCGTCAGACTTTATCCGCTAGAAGGTAACGATTACAACATTGGGCTGAGATGGGAACTTTTTGGACACATTTAAACAGTCTGTCAGCAGAAGCAAAAACCCAAAAATATTTGCATATGCTACTAATAGGAGATCAAACGTTTGGTATGTCACAAAAGCCCATGTATGTTTGCCAAGATATGAAAAGAAAATATATCAGAATGTAATGCACTTAATCCCACATTTCCAATTATGATGTCAAGAAGACTGAATGTTCGCTTGAACAGTGAAAAGCTTAAGGATTCCCCCTATTCCAAATATATCTCACAACAATAACCAGAACCTTATAAATACCAAAGGCGGATCTTTCTGAACAATGAAAACATATATCATTTCGTCATGCAAGTTACTTTACAGCCGAGTCAAATTTCTTTGTATGTAATAACAAATTATAGAATTAAACAAGATGCAGCGATGAGTATCAAGTAAAATTTCATACACATGTCATTGGTGGCCATTGGCATGCTTGCTTCTTGAGTATGATACTATGAAATAGGTGGCATTGGTTAGAATTAGTTATCTATATCAATTAGTTTTTTTGCAATAAGTGGTGCAAAATATACAGATTGGCACAATGGCTAGATGACTATGTAAATTATTTACTTTAAGATGTTGTCAAGCTTGATGATTGTTGATGTTCTATTTCAATTATAAAATATGTGGCCGTATATCTACTGCTGCTTTTTATTAAGTACCCGGTAAATTCGTTCTGCCTATAAATTGATAATAATGGTGTTCGTTTACTTCTTTGGCATGATGTCGGGGGGTAGGGTCAAAAATAAACCAATGTGACATTTGATTACACTCATCACTTGAATTGCAGGTAACAACAGGTAACAAAACAGAATGAAAATAAAATCATTGTGAATTTAAGATCATAGACCATCAAATCTTAAAATAGTTTTGACTTAACTGCGTAGAATATGAACAGAATAACTTACAGTAACCAACATATATGATATGATTTAAGTGGAATAAGATAATATTCCCTTAATTATACCAATAATATGGGCCTTAGAATCTTAATTATATGCTTATCAAAAAATCATGACCATTTACGAATATCTCCCCTAGCAACCTTCTGCGGATGTATCGAATATCGTTCTTTGTTAGTCAATTCCATCCAACTTATGTACCATCCAAGTCGATAACATTGATAAAATGGATATGTAATTATAGCATGCATGGCGTGTTAAACTGTGAAACAAACTATGGTTTACATATGCATGCGGGAACAATGTATTTTTGTAGTTTTCCAGCAATGGACACTTAAGTTAAAACGAATTATTGTATGCTTGCGATATGAGCATTGCCTCTGTGACGCCATTCATACAGAGATTAATCTGTTGGTTTAATTATGTTGATTACACTTGATCGTCTAATTATGCAGCCTTCCTCTCTTTAACGCAGAGAGACATTGTAATAAATGTAGATGTTCAAATTAATTTCATCGCTTTACAAACTCTCAGCATGCTCTGATATCAACATTATGCACATGATAGTGAGATAATTACGACTGATTAAGCATATTGTTCCCCTTATAATTAGATCATTGATAAGGCCTGAATAAAACATCATTGTTTGGTTGCACCTTGAAGTGCTACATCAGAGTGCTAGCAGAACTAATATGTGGATTTATGAACACATTGAAAACAGGTAAGGATTATTGCAACAATGATACAAACAATATTCATATATATGAGACATTGATGACCATGAACTGTAGGCTACCCAGCCAACACTACTAATACATTGGATAGCACATCTAAGTCACAAGCTGGTAAACGAAATGACCTGTCAAGCATTAGATAAGGATCATAACAAGCCCAAAGTAAATTTAACAGTTCCCAGTAAGGACTATCTGTGCGTGCCGTCTATGAGAGGAGCTCAAAAGAATGACAATATCTTTCTCTCATTTCAGGGACAACCATTTATTACTCACGCGTATGTGAAACTGCAAGAGGTGGATAAACAGACAGGATAAGACGCTGGTAACTAGGTAAACAACAGTGCGGAGATTCAAGGGCAACAGATAGTTTGATCAATAACGATGTATAAGATATGTTGGCAATAAATCTAATGGTGTAAAAATGTTGTATATGTGTTTAGTGTTTAGGACCAAGTTGGACGACAAACAGCAAGGGAAAAATTATAATTAAGTAAACGTAGATCCGCCTCACAACACTACTGCATGTACGACGCCAAGAGATAGGGTAACTTCTAATTAGCTCTTACTCATTAGGTGTCACATGCCACCAAGGGTGTATCAGGTATGTGTCAATCAACTGTCACGGTGCTTTTAAAACAAAGCCTAAACTTAAGCCCAACCTAACTATGTTACTAAGAATTAGTCTCTCACATTAAACATGTTAATATGATTTGAACAAAAGGTTGTAAATAATCAGTGTAATACCCCATAAATATACAATATTGAGACAAGATTCAATGAAGATATTCAAACAAAAGGAAGGAGTAAATTTCATGACCATTAAATGATTCAGTAACTCCTAACATGACAAAAATAAATTATATGCTGTCGGCCTTGAGAATGTTTTCTTTTCAAACGACAAATTATAAAATTAAAGTCTTGCAACAAGATGCATGGATAAGTAGCAAGGAAAAGTACAAACACACACTACTTTTAGCCTACATAAGCAGGAAATTCATATAAAATTGCCTATACAGTATGTTTCGTATATGTATCAACAAATATCTAAATGGAGTGTTGTCATGCATATTGAACGTGGCACATTTACTAGCTGTATTTCGTGACTCCACATTCAATTTAACCGAATGAAAATGCTCAATCTAGCTTAACTGGCTATGACATTTGATTTTAGAATGCCCAATGTAAAAAAAACGTATTCCATAGCCACCTTTAGTTCTATATTTTTCTAATTTCAAAATAAAGGCATACAATTATTAAAAATAAAATCATAAAATTATAACATTTACAGACCATTCATATTATAGTCAAACACGCTAAATCAGACTAAATAAGGAATAATTGATCTCCTGCGATTACATTTTGAAGACTTAAAATATTCTGAATCACATTGTTCTAGAGTTAACTGAAAACAGATTATACTTACTTACATATTTTCATAATAATTTGACTGAACTTTTCACGGGGGAGGGGGGGGGACATTTCCTCTGTAATATATTAAATTGGTGAACACTTTAGAAATAAAGCTGGTATGTAATGGTAATTATTTTATGTTATTACTGCTTTATATTTACCATTCGATTGCTGTGTAACATCACTGGCATGCTTGCGTCGTGTGTATGATATGATCGAATTTGTGGCATTTGTGAGCATTAGTCAGCTACTGCTAATCCTTATTAAGTATCCAGTTAAATTAATTCTGCCTATAAATTGAATATATTGGTGTTTTTTTACTACTTTTTCACATTCAACTTGGTTTGCAGGTAACAACAAACTACAAACAAACAAAAAATCATTGTGAAGATCATATCCTATTGTTGCAATTGTTTCCACTTTACTGCGTAGAATATGATCAGAATAATTAAGACATATGATGGGATTTGAATAAGATAATTTTCCCTTAATGTCGCTGAATAATGAAAATTTCGAATAGTTCGCATAGTGCCTTTCTGTGGATGTACGCTAATCACACTAAGTTCACATCTCAGTGTCAATAAACGAAGCAGAATATTTGTTTCTGTCATAAGACTAGCACACACTTATATTTTCCAAATCCGGAATTGATATCAAGTCTTTTCAAATATAATGTTATAAATCTGTATCTTCACCATCATCAACAAATGGCCGAGTGTGTAATGGATGAAATGTCACATTTTCAATTTGTAAGCTTTATTTTTAGAAGCACATATTTCGGTTAGGATACGGGACATTCAAAACAAACTATTGGTAAACTAAAAATATATCTAAACGCAATCATAGTCGTTGTTATCTTTGATTTAATGCATTATTTTTTGGTTAAGAATATTTGATTATGATTGATGAAAAAAATAACAATAAACAAGGTACATGTATATCAGAGATATATATGAGGCTAATCCGTAGTATAAGCAATACTAATCCAATATTATGTTCAGTTAACATAAATTTTATCCCACAATGTCCGCACCTTTGACAAATATTCTCTAAATAGTGCAAATATCTGTTAGCAGTAGAATGCATAAGTACCCAAGGACAGGCAATAGATGCAGAAAGTAAGATGTTGTTAATGAATGAAGTCCACTGTCGCCACTTGAGCTGCCTATTATAAAAGAGGTTAAACAACTATAATTGAAGCCTAAAATCAGTCTCATAAATAACCGATGTGGCCCAGACACTCACCTGGCGTTGTGTATTTAATGTCATCATAGTCAGCTGTCAGTATACTACTTATCCACTCTAGGTTGGCTTCTCTTGTAACAGCTAAGTATATGGAATGTTAGTTATTAACTGAGTAAACTTAACTTTGCTGGCCATGCAGACTAATTTTATCATACAGCAAAGAGACTCTTATGCAGCAATAGTGGCTGAACATCAATATGTTACAGAGGGCATTACAATCCTATTCTGACTTTTGGGGCCCTTGGGAAATTCACAGTTAACTGTCCAAGTGGCGAGAAGTATACCTATTTACCTGCTGTTGGCCTATATGACTGCAAGGTAGTTTTATCACACTTCGAAGGACATTTTTCCACCTGATACAAATGAGGCTTGGTATTGTAGATTCCGGTCTTAATATTTAGCATACCAGTCTCTTTGCAACCTAAATTAGACTGATTCACATAACGCATTGTCAAAGATAGTGTTGGTTTATGATAGTCTATTTTATATATCTAGATGGTCGTTAGTGCTAAATGCTTTCTAATATACCAGATGCACAATTGGTTCGCATAAAATGCATAACCGGTTGCTGTATCTTAGTTAGAGTGCCGCTTGGATGATGAAGGTAGCATG